>JAQGAP010002675.1:0-14398 GCA_034697805.1 Orchesella bifasciata | reverse complement strand
GGAGAAAGCAGCTCTTGACAAACTAATTAATGGTACTGTTAACAGGAAGGTCAAAAGTTTTAGGAACACAATGATTTATTTTATGTGCTTCCGTTAACTTTATCAGGGAACTGAATTTCATGATATAAATATATGTAGCACCTCCATGTAGCGCATTGATTTATTTCCAGTCTTTCGCCGACGAAGCCAGTGCGTGCCAAAATTGCGCCACGCTGTTTATTTTTGAAGGTTGCTTTTGCTCGGAAGTCCACTCAGGATGATACACAACGTTGTCTCCAGTTCCGCTTACCTAATAAACAATAATTTCAATTACACAAACGGGACAAGTCAATCAAGTCGTAGAATCAATATAGATCCTTATAACTTCCTCTAACTCTCAAGTAAGCACGAGCATGTGAGACCGCTTCGATAAAACTCACAGAAAGTCCAAAGTCATAATTGAACAATGGTTAAAATGGTACTTATTTTTTCCATCAAAAACAATAATTAACATTAATTTCTTGATTTGAGTTTGCTGCTTTCAAGTTTCATGAATTCAATTTTAAAATTTATTTTTGGGATAAATGAACAGGTGAGACTGATTTTCACGGATCAAAGTTTCCAACAACATTACCATTCTATGTTGCCGAACTCATAAATAAAGAAGTTTCTTGACAGTTATAACATGTCTATAGCTGTCGACGGAATAAATAGAAGCCAACAATGCAACATTAGTCACATTCACACAGTAGCTGTTATAGCCTAATTTAATTTGTGACTGGAAATTGTTTTTCTGTTCTGTTGTGTAAGCATATGGTCGTGGAGAAAGCTTGGTTGAACGTAATGTACCGTAAGTGTATTCTACGAAGAAGCTCGGGAAGGAAACCAACCAAAGTTATTGTGAAACGGGTAATAACATCATGGGGGATAAAATAAGAATGTAATATATGTATGTCATGTAAATACATTCGCTTTCCCTACCTTTGGAAAGTATCCAATGAATATTTGTCAACATTTTAGCCACATTATAAAAGCTTTAACTTGAAGATACTACTCTTATTTTTACTTCATAAGAACTTTTTAAGAGCAAAGAACAAAAAACAAGCTTCCATAGAACGATCACTTGGATGACGTAGTAAACAATGACTTGAGTCAATGTTCATTCACCTTCACCTTATTGTTTTAATGGAAAGAATGATTTTACCGACATACATACTTGACATACTTAACAAATGTACTTATTTCAAGCATTCCTGACGCAAAAGGATTTGAATTTAAAACCTGGGAGGGAGCCACATTAAGAAACGTAGAGGAAGCATGCACAAACACATATTTATGTAATAAACTTTCATCCTAAGATCAAGAAAAGATACGTATTCGAAATAAAGCGATAATTGGTTGTATACATACCCTAAATAATGTCGACTTTCCTTGGTAAGAGCGTGGTTTTCCTGTAATAGAAACTGATGGCTTGTGATAACCGAAATGACGTATCCTATAGTCACCGGGAACGGCATCGGCAGGGACCTTCCACGAAATTTCAATCACACTCTCTTTGCTCAAAAACTTTGGACGAATCCAGTGGAATCTGTTTTGAAGGACACGAATGTCAACATTACACTTTTAATTTTACACAAGAGTTTTCGTTTCACCTACGCATTATTTGAGTAATCGCAGTCAACTGAGTCATATAATATAATATTATATTGTATGTATATAATATCATTGCTCTAATTAGCGGCAATTATGCTGAGTGCCCTTTTAGCCTGTGTCTCAAAACCGTATGTGTGGGTAGAAATTATAATTCAAGATGAGTACAATTAGGTTTAATTAAGCCAGTAAAGTACCACGCACGCTTTTCAAGCCAGCTTAAAATGGCATAAATGCCTCTATCATTTCCGAGAATCGCGAATTCTGCAGAAAGTTCAATTTTAATGATTGAATTGTTACTCCGAAATAGTATAAAAACTTCAATACTAGAGTAAAAGCCCGACTCGGACGTCTAAATTTCTGCCACATGCCTTAAAATGAAATTACCAAAATCGAATTCGAGTTCAGTTTCGTTTATTCTTCATCTCATGATTTTGTGGATGTTCCATGTGAGTACATACGCTTTACGTTGCTTGACTTATGAGTCAGAAGAGGATATAAAAAAGCTGTTATAATTGCTGCGGAAATCGTTTCCCCGAAATCGTCCACTTTGTGAGTTCATCCCTTTTTGTTCCAAAGAAGACCACATTTGACAAATTAACCATAATAGAACATCAAGTTTCGACGAATACAAATCAGACAGATGTGTTTAAACAAGTTCAATTACTATTTTGGCAAATAAAGTTAGATGTGAACAAAAGGAATCCGACGACAAGTTGGTGATTGTTATAAGATCAATTATATTCATGTGGTTTTGACTATCAGTATTATATAGTAATAAATGTATCCAAATTATTTCGATCATCCGAATTAAAATCAGACACGAGTATTCAGATAGACAGAAAACGAGTATATTGCAAGAAATTGTAACATTGTAGCTTTTCTGCAAGCAAATCATTGGCTACTGCTGCTGATGAATGTGTTTTGATAAAGATTGTAGTATGCTTTTCTCTTTCAACACGCGTTTGCTGAAGTACCACACATCATTTTAATCATCAATTTAAGAAAAGGGGTGGTTGATGATAGACGCATAAAAATTTAGAATAGGTTTTCATTATTCGCATCTTCGAACCGTACAGTTACTTGTATGTATATTGTTAGCTGCTAGCACACCATTTGAGATTAGAAAATGTAATAAAATATTTCTTATCCTAATGGCTAACTTCATGACGAAGGGCATTATGTAGTCTATAATTTGAAATACAAATATTTTCGGCTAACCCTTTTCTATTATCCAAGTTGCAAATGTTATTGTACTGAGCCTTACTCTACGAAAACAGAGAGGCAGTGTGGTACATGTAATCTGTTATGTGCATCCCTCCAATATATTTATGCCTCAAGGCTTACTCATCGTTACCTCATAATATAGTATATAGTTGTGGATTACCAAGCTTTCTTAGAAATATGTAGGAATCTTTTCACATAGTGGCTTTCTCTCATCTTGGCTTGATGACTATTCATACTGTCACCCTGCACCATCCCGTCAAGTTTGTTTTCTATTTTCTAAAGCCAGTGCTGCATTGAATACTTACAAAGGGTCTTTTATCAGCACTTCCTGTTTATGCATTTTATTTTATATGAGAATAAGGGTTTCTACTAGAACTCACGCATAAATATATAGGTTAGTAGATACCTTGCATTGTGTACTTTTCTCTCATCACCCTTTCAACTTTTTGTCCTTCCAGTTAATAATCCCCATAAAAAATTCTGTACCCTGCATTGAATCTTCGGTATTAGATATTAATTTTTGCTTTCACAGCGTGCTTTCTCGTTAAAGTTGGATGAAAGAAGATGCATTTGACTGACATATACATTTATAAATATATATATGCAAAAGGTACATCAGTTCATATGTATGTATGAGCGTACTACATCAGTATTATTACCCGTAGTGATAAAAGGGTATAGGAGACTGAATGAATGGAACATGATCGTGAATACCATTAAAATTTATGGGCACAACGTGACTAATAAACCTCCCACTTCACGTGAGGTATGAGCACCACCATAATCGACCGTTATGTGAACTACAAAGCAAGCTGTTAAATACCGAACGTGAGCATCTGAGGAAGTGAGAAAAATAGCGGATCTATACTACATGTCTTTAAAATGCCATGAAGAAACGGTCTATTGGTAGCCTAAAGCTGTTGCTTTCTCTTTAAAGCGTCACATTCACATGCATATAGTCCATTTGTTGTATTCGCATAACAATGCGGAAGCACTATGACTTTCTGATATTCAAGCACCTTTTCATTTTTACCAATCCATATGAGGTGAAAGTACTTACTTTGTAGACCAATCCGCATCGGTAGCAATAGTGTCCCATGTATCTGTATCTGGGTCCAAAACTTTTTCAACCAAGAGGAAAGTTCCTTCCCGCATTGAATTGTGACGTGGATGACCTCCAACAAATCTAACAACAACAGTGTCGTCTGGATTTACTGTCGGAGCAGGCTCCAGTAAACAATCTCCAAAGTTTTTAAATAACGGAGCAGTATCCATGTTTATATCGGGGATATTGATCAATTGCTCTTCAATAAGGTACGGAGGTTCTGGACCATCTTCCACATCTTCGTTCTAAAATATATGAATACGAATTGTTGAGTAAAATGAAAGGTCAAATATACATTATGGGAAAAGTCCTATTGTTCATGATTCAAAATTACATGCAAGAGTAAATACAGGCAACATTTTCATCGAAAACTTTCTCATTGTTGCAAATAGAATGGTGTGAAAATATGCCAGTGCTTGTCTTCGAAAAATCAAAACACCATAAAACACGTTAACTAGTGTTGGAACATTAGTATGTTCGTACGTCAGTTGTCAAGAGTAGTTTATCTATTTTACACATAAAACCGCCGTGATGATTGACACACACAAAACCAATACTAAAGCATATCAACATAGCAAATGACTAACTAACAGTAGACAGGAATAGAACACTACTTTCACTTACTTTAAGCATCTTTTCAGCGAGGAATGAATATTTGTCCAAATAAGCAGACAAAGTATGTGGACCATACAGAGTAGAGGCGGCTTCATATCTTTGCTTTTGGTATTCTTCAAATGTTGTGATATAGTGGGTATAAACGTTACTCAGTCCAGCTATGACTACATGTGGAGCTGGTTCATCTGGAGCTTCTCTCCTCACGACTTCCTCAACGGCGTTTCGAAGCCTACGGCCTGCCATGGTAGTCAATTCTCCGGGTATTCCAATTATATATAAATTTCCAACTCGAAGAATTTGAGTTTCCACTACACTTGCAACCCAAGCATATGGAAAATTCGCTTCACCGGCTGGGAGAAGAACCGGTTTCGGACTGTAAAATGGCGTCAAAGAATATTACGTACTTTCTCCAATTCATTAATTAGAAAAAGAGCAAAAATAATGGTGAAAAAATTGGTTGGAATAGGACATTAAATGAATGAATTTTTTGGTTTAATTATTCCGGGCAAATGTACATTCGATATTTGTATCTTGTGCAACAGTATATGTACATTAGCCGAGAATCACCAGATCACCGAATCTATATCCGTATTTATATTATTCTGATGATTAGGTAGAACCAAAACTCACGCATGGCAATCCAACAACCCTGGTGTTGGTTTTTTCAAAAAATCTCGGATTGTGTCCCAAAATATGTTCCCTGAAGTTATCCCTTGAACAAAGTCGAACATTCCAGGACCGTCTGTGGTTCCCCCTGCGAAACTATAACCAAAGGCACCTGGACATGTCGTATGTACTTCTGTCACATTTGTGAAAGGATTTGTCACTTCGACCTAAAAACATGTTATTATTTCATTTATCGATATTTTATAATACTAATTTCATCGTTAACACAAATTCGAATTGTTGATTTTAATACCGTGTAGTTAGTCATATTCACAAACTGATGAATAAAGCCTACAGGTCCTTTGAGCTGCTCAGCCGTGCCAGCTTCATCATGAAACAAGGCGCGAGCCCCATTATATTGTCGCTCACCAATGATTTTCGTACTTTCTTCCATATCCCCATTGGTGCCAGGTCCAAAGGCTATGCAATTAGTTGTAAGACCTCCACAACTGCTGTGTTCAAAATCACACGGTAGGCCAGTATCGATGCACCTTGGACCCTCGGTGTTAGGTGAGACGTCACCCAAGTTGCTGGATGCAAATGCAGCTACAAACTCACCTTTCCCAGGCCGCTTCGTAGGATTCATTTCATATTCGAAAAGCATTGAAGCATAGCCTTTGTTGTCGCCAGATATAAGTCGGTTGGTATTGTTCATGGAGGTTGGGTGAACAGCAAACCAATTTACAGCTCCTAGTGGAGTTTCATTTTCATCGTCTTCTACCACTTTCAACAATACCATTTGCTTGTCTACATCACTTCGATATCTGAAAAAGTAATAATAATGTACCATGCCGCATCTGCATAAACTGATTTATTTAAATTAATAATTAAGCTTTCGCTGAAGTGAAACACATCGTTCCTATCTTCCATAAAGAAACTTGAAAGTGAAAGCAAGTTTCTTACTTACATAATGTACAAAATATGGAAATATGAGGCATAATAATGTACAGCTGCACAGTTTACAACGGGTAGTTAGTTGGTTTGGTACAATATAGTATGATCAAAGAAAACCTTTCAGTTCTCACTTTCCATCTTATGCAACCAAAGCTCAGAATCAGAGAACCACTATAATGGAAACGGAGTCTCAAACTTTGTCCAGCAGTTTACTACATGGAAAAACTTTCGTTCGTCAATATTTACTCTGGCATTGTCTGTGTCTACCTACTGTATTACTTTGCTATCGATTCATCAACTGCTGCGCTGGTCCGACGCGAGGAAATTTCATAAATCGGAAATGGTTACTTGTCGACATTTACGCTATTATTTTCATGAACATGTCTGAAAGACCTGCATTAAAATTCGCAACGCGATCCTCCCGTATGAAATTCCATCCAAGCCTTGAGCCATGGCCATGATTGCAGACAAACTAGTTGTGATTATACCACAATATAAACTTGACTACATATTATCTGTTCTGAAAGTTTAAGATGGGGTTTTCTTTAGTTTTCTTTACTATGATCAAATTTGAAACGTGAGTCAAGGTTTTTTCTAAGGTGTAAAACGACCATCTGCGTAAGTAAGTAATGTTTATCTTCTATGTACAGCTTTTTCTATGCAAATAGGCTTGAGTTGAAGGGCTTCAATTCATTTCTTTCATAATAATTTCATGTCAGCCAACTTACCTGTCTCTCTCCTCCTGTGGGTTTGCGAGATAAGATGAGGGACTCCGGTTGATGTTTGCATCTTCAACATCTCCTTTGTTAATGTACAACTTTCCAGGCTTTAAATTAGTGTGAGCCCTCTGAATACTTTGAACCATTCCATCAACAATTGCATCAAAGCTGGGTCGGTAGAAGCCCAAACTTGTTACTCCGTACAAGAGATATTGCAAATATGCTGCTGGCCCACTATGAGTGTGCGTACCACTGAGAAGTACATTCTTTGAAGTGAATAAGGTATCCCCGTAAATTTCTTGCAACCTCCTTACAACCTGCAGAGAGAGAAAGAATTGGTTTCAATAATTGTGAACACACTGTATCCTAATTACGGAAAGACAAGCTTATAATAACTTACTGTACCCTGTGTGTTGTATTCACAAAGTATTCAATAAAGAACTAATTACGTAGGTTAGTTGAAAACCCATTGTGTGTCACGCGCGGACCCCCACTGTGCTAATTAATTTTTTTACGTGTATATGTCCGAGCACAGCATACATCAAAATATGAGAGTTAGTACTTCCAAGACTCCCTGAGTTGTTATGATGAAAGATTTCGTAATTCACGTATTCTACATTCCGCATGACTAGACCTGTGCAATACTGGGCATCTTTTACCAAAAATACTGTCCAAGTTTGTATTTCGCAATTTACCAACTGAAGTGGGAAAGCAGAAGGCTCATATGGAAGCTTATTAAAAGAACTCACGACGAAAAAGTTGTTATTTCAGCATTTTTTTTCTTCACAATAGACATTCCCCCACTAACGAGAAGTAATAGTAATAATAATGTGGTACAGAATTGTCAGAAATTAATGCACAATAGCAAAGCACTTTAGTTTCTGAAAGCTGTAACATACTTCTTGGCAATTCCGAAAAATTCCTGTTTGACCCCATGCCTGGTTTTTTGTGCAAATAACATATATTTAATAGCGTATAATTAAACTACTGTTCGTTACGGAATAATAATTTATTTTCCGAGATTTAAATCATCCCTACGGACTTCCTTTATTCCTATAACTGACCATTAGGAAAATCCAATTAAAACAGTAACATATGTCATGTGTCATGCGTGACTGTCCCTACTTACATGTATTTCATGTACCTATTTGTGACGTATCATTTGACGTGAATCACGTCACGTGATCAATTGTTTGTTTTCATGATTTCTCTTTATGAATAATCTTGTACTCAAACCTGATCAAATTTTAGATCTTGAAAAATGTTTTCTCGACTTACCTCCGTTTTTGTGGCTTGGTCGACCATACCGATATCAGCAGATAAAAAGGCGACTAGGGGACTATTGTCTTCGATAGATCCGAAAACGAATGCTCTAGCATATAGCCGGAAATGGAGCCCTCTTGCAGATTGTGATGGATTCGCATAGCCCATCTGAAAGAAAGTTACATTGGTACATGAGTGAAAGTTCTAACCTTCCATTCCCATTTCTTAAACAATCAAGAAAGCATGTCCAGTTCAGTTACACGCAGTGCAAACGGTACATGTTCTCCAGTGGTCATAATAATTTCCTTCCCCTACTTACCATCCCTAGATCAGCAGAAGGTCCAGTAACATCAGCGATCCCGACTCCTACCCGGTATTCTCCATTGTCATTTCCTTGTACTTTTGAAAATCCCAAAAGTATTACGGAAAACGTAATGCACACTAATTTAAAAAACATCGCTAAACCGTTATGACACTTCCCAAACTATTATAATTTCGACAGAGAGAAATTTCACTCTCCCTTTGACCAACCAAGGCAAGGGCGTACAGTGATATCATTCGTAATAAGCACCTTACATTTCACAGTAGGTTTCATGTACTTTGATAGAATCGATTTAACTACTTATGGTTAATCAATGTCAACGATCAGGATGTCTCCCATATGTACGCATTTCATCATTGCATTCGCTCGTCCAGTCAAGATAGAAGTGATAAGAATTATCGATCGTAGATAAAATCGGTGTAAGTGTCAATCGGGTGATAACTTTTACGTATCAATCCGTTTATTCATTTTTTGAAAATTGTACCCAGTAAAGTGAAGGTTGTAATTCATACGAAATGCGTGTTCTCGTTGCCCGACTAACAGTAACAAATTTGATTGATGGTGAAGGTGATCTTTGTTTTCCACACACAAGAAACAATCATTATTACATGAATATTAATTTAACTCACATCTGTATCATACAGACAAGTTTGTGAGAAATGTAATACAAATAGATTAGATATTGGTGATCGGAATTTCTAAAACAAACGACACAAATCTCAAATTATGATTAGCGAAGATGTTACTCTGTACGAATGAACATGTTTTTTGTACTGGCAAGCACCAATTTTTTGCGTAGCTGTGCTGTGAGATTACAAGATGTCACAAACTATGCATGTTGCATTGCAGGTGATCAAATTTGTTAGTATTTGCACTGTGGAACCCGTACTGACTAAGACGACTATTAACGAATAAAACCACTTTTGATCGATAATTGTACTGTATCTTATCTTAGTATCTGTAAAGCATTTTAAATTTCAATAGCGTTTGATACAACGAATATTGTATTACATTATCACCCTTTCTCATATGACATTCGATTCCGTCAGCTCAACTCTATTCACGAATTGCTCTCTGTAGTATGTATATGTAATGTTATCATTGTTATCTATATCCCACTTGGATCGTGTGTTTGGGAAATGTCGTTTTTATGAACAAAGAAGCTAGGTTAATTGCCATTCTCGATGCGGAATATTGCTACAAACAAATTGTGCACACACACTTTAAGGAATCCGATTATAACTAAATTCTTTTAAATTTCAGTTCTTAAGTCACCCCTGCCCCTATACGCATTGTCTTGAATAGAATCTTTGTGCATCAAATAGTAATACTCTGTTCTATTTAAATCTAGGAATCTAAATCTAGGAATTCTTGACATGTTTATTTAAGAATAAGATACTAATCTACAGCAGCAAGCATTAGTATTATCATTCGTAGTTTAGAATTGATCCAGAAAGTGTCTCGAAACAGTATAAGCATTATTGAACACAATCCCTGATGTGTACTTCTAAATAAAAAAATTACAATCATCAACAAACAAATCAAATTCCGGTTTGGTGTTTAGATATAAGTTAAAACGAAATGCTCCTTCTTAGACTCCATTATCCATTCACACTGTTTTCCATGCTAAATGTGTCTATTGACTGACAGGATCACGATATCGATTCTGATGCGACCGAGTGGATGATTAAGTATACGTAAAGGGCGAAAATATACTCCATTAATTTACTGGAAGTTGGTGGAAAGATTTTCAATGAAATTTCATGTATGATTATTTGCAGTATGCAAATGAAAAACATGGTACTCGGATTGGTTGCACCAGAGCGATAAATGTCTTTTGGTTGCCAATCTGTTTGTTATATAATGCAAATTAATAAATTATGCAATTGCATTGAAAAATGCTTCAGCAGTTAAGTTGTAGGTATCAGGTAACTGCTATGCGCAAGCAGGCACTCTTGGTAGATTCAATTTTTAAGGCGTGGGATCGAGCGCAATTATTTATGCATGACATGGATGGAACCGTCGCGTCATCCAGAAATCCAAAAAATAAAATAAACAATAACAAACACAAACCCAAATGTATTAAACAAGGTCACGTTAAAAATCTTTATTCATGTACGTCAATCTATTAAATAAGTACATTCAACATTCAACATTACAACAAGTCTATCTTGAGACGATTGAGAAACCGTAATTTAAATTAATACAAGGACCTCAGAGGGTTAGAATAGAGAAATGACTATTGAAATATCACTACGAAAATGCATTGTTCCGGAACAGCCTCATTTCTATTTCTGCTCACGACTGAACGCTGGTTCCGGTTTTTCGAGCTGACTGAAGGCAAGCAGACGTTTTTTCATAGACCACGAATATAATTGCTGTAGCAGGCACAACTCTTGTAAGATTTGGAACCAGTCCCTTGTAGAATCCTTTAATGCCCTCATTTCTATACAATATATCCAACCAATAATACCGAATGTATTATAAACTGATAGTACGATTTTGTGCATATCTTACAACTAAAGTAAAGTACTAATGTACGATGCATGTAAAATGTAAGTATTGCGAAATGTACAAAATCAATCAATCAAATAGCAATATTGTGCTTTCAGCATGTTATGACTGATATCAATCAATATCAATGTTAGCTAGGTGGTAAATATATTATTAAGTAAAGCAAAAAAAGCTCTAGACTGCTAGGGCAGCGAGCAAAGTGATAAGAATTCTTTCCACGCCATCAAGTATTCATTACTTTACAGTTTCAGTTCAGAGATTATAATTACTATAAATAATAATATATAAAGTATCTTTCAAAACGCAGCATTCTGTAAAAGTAGAGGGAGGGTAGAAAAGATCTTAAACTACATGTTGCTTCAATAAATTATTCCGTTGTATGCGTAATCGTTTTCATCCAGACCAGCTAGACAACTTGTAACAAATACTAAACTACGAACAATAAAGTCATGCATTCGCTTGGCATTGCCACTCTTCTGTATTCACAATCTATCTATGTACAAAGCATAGCATTCACTGAAAGTAACATACAATTTAAAAAAGGTACAAATGAAATGTACATGTTATGAATCTATTCAAAGAAAAGCTAATAAAGTTAACCATTTCTAATCACTTCATATTTGAATTGAGAGGAAGATATCAATATCAGGGTCGATAAAGTTATGAAACTTAACATCCACAACATAGTCTAACCAACAATGTACTGATTTTAGTCCACCAGCTTTATAGTCTTTATCTAACCATCTCTTTAGGATTCGTTCGTTTCATACACTAGTCACTAACCCGGTTGTTATTAAAATGCGTGGAAACTGTCAACTGGGACGTTCTAAAAAAATGCAGTACAGGTTTCTTCAATACAGAGTATCTTCATTATACCGATATGCGATAGTTCAATTACTCACAGAAACTCAACACAAACTGACTGAACCGAAACACAATTATAACTTTAGACCAATAGAATATATGTACATCAAGTTTGCGAATCAAAAATCTACTTTCATGTCTACAACATAGGTGTTTATCAACTTGATGTATTCGTAAATTTTTCATAAATAAGAAACACAAGACATATATTGGGCGTTACATGGAAAAGGTAAGGAGTCAATCCTTTATAAAATCCACGTAACCCTTCGTACCTCCAAGTTTGACGTAACACATCCATGACACCCTCGTAGTTCCTGTGCTGGTCTTGGAGCCTTGCTCGAACAACCTGATATGGGTATGTGCTTCCAGCTGCAATAAGTTTTGATACCGCAGCAAATGAAAGATATTCCATTGATTCCTAAAATGAAGAGTTAAAACTAATGGTTATAATGTTGTAAACGATATAGCAATACATAGATCAAGTATCTTCAATACGCAATTTAAAGAAAGCTTACCAGTTTGGCATCAATTGGCATATTCCGATACTTATTGTAAACAGTCTTCATTTCCTCGTAAACCATGAATTGAATGGCTCCATGTGATACCCCAAACATACCAGGTACGAAACCTCTGTACAGCCCTCTAATACCTTCCATTTTATAGACTTTAATGAGAGCATCTGACATTCCTCGGTAATAAATGCTGGCAGGGTTGGCAGCAGCGCCGGCACCTGTAATCATTACGGGGTTACAACTGCTTACAATAATGCTCTTGAACACAATTTTGTTTGTGTATCCTTGAACCTTACTTACCAACTAATTGAGGTGAGCCAGCCACAGGTGCAACCGAACCGTATTGCAGACAAAGTCGAGTTTTTACAACCCATAAAGGATTTGTGACAATTAATGTTAAGACTCCAGCTTCCGCAGCGATGGTCATATGACCAGCAGGTCCCAAATCTTTTTTGGTATCACCCCCTTGCCAACTAGTCTTCAAGGAGTTGTAGAATAAGAAATACAGTCCCCATGCACTCCCAGCCCCCCATACGTTTGGTGTAACACCCCTACAACAATAAATTGTTTTGTTACGTAACTTAAAAGTATAAATAAATGGATGATTTGTTTGGTCATGATCGTGACTCATACTCGATGCTCATTTCTTTGTACTTACCTGTATAGACCTTTAACTCCCTCATCCTTCAAGATGGATTTAAATGCATGAAACAGTCCATTGTATTGAGGTCGAGAACTGAGTCCATCGGCAACAGCAAATCGGATTTTCACTAAATCCAAAGGGTGTAAAATGAGGGTAGAGGCAACACCTCCAGATACTCCAGCTACAAGATGTTCCATTCCGACGAATGAAAAAAATGGTTTCTTGCCGTCAAGAGGTGGTCGATTGTGCAAGTTTCGAGAACTAACTTTAGTTTGTTGTACTATATTGTCAAACTTTGAAGATTCACTGCTCTTTTCTTGTTGCAGTGCGTGTACAGAAAATGGCTTGAAGTATAGACGTTTTAGGTAACTCAGACTTGTTGAATCAAAAACACGTGTCGAACTACTCCTTCCTTGACTGCACGAACATTTAGTACACAATTCTGGTGTTCCCAAAGATAAAGGTTCATTTTCAAAATTAACAGCAACTACATCTAAGTCTTCGTTTTCAATCCCTTTCTTCATTTCTGGCGTAACTCCAGTCTGCAAGATAAAATATGAAAATATATACGCACATGTATATTTGAGACATGAAGTTTGGTTTTAACTAAGGTACCATATGAACTGATTTTTTCCAACAGCTATAGACTCTAAGTATGAATTAAGCGGTCTACGCATCGATGTATGACTAGTCATCTTTAAAATTACTTTGAAATACCACAGGTTAGACCTGTGACCGTCACATTTCATCCAAACTCCCAGAATGTATACCTATTACTTAGAGATGAGATTACAAAAGTAGCAGGCATCTTACTTTACTACATCAGGTCAAGCGCTTATGAATACTCAATTCATGAAATCCACCGCTTCCAACTTCACTGTCATAACTTACATACACTACATCTACAATACATGGAGGATTATATAACATTACAGCACATCCAACGTCATATAGGTCAAAGTTCAGACATTTCAGAAGTTGAAGTTATCTACTTACTTCTACTTATTTAATAGGCATTCATCCAAAACTGATAACGAGACATTTATACAACTATGGACTGGTGTTGGGTGAATTTTATCATTGGGACATATCTAACATCGTGCAAAAACTTAGAAAACCATTCGCTCACACAAACCAACCCTTTCCATTCTCGTTTATCGGTCATTTAGATCACAATTGAAAATAGTTGTATAAATTTTCGCCTTTGTCAAGTTTCTAACTGTAAACTATTACTAGTTAAAATCGACGTAATTAATAGTCGGAGTGTCCTAATTTTAGTACGGCAATAAAAAGCCGAAGCTACTTTCAGGTAGTACCGAAAAGGTACCTCAATTATAATCTGTTGTCTGTATCGTGTGTGAGTGATGCAACTAGTTTAATACTTTTGATTCGAAAGGGTCAAAGCTCTCAATGTTCATGGTTATT
>JAQGAP010002674.1:0-14399 GCA_034697805.1 Orchesella bifasciata | reverse complement strand
AATGTGCCGTTCTACTGGAATCCATTTTACTTTCTCATTCTTCCGCGGTTTGATAACCACGCGACAGCGATCTGGCAAAGGCTTGTACCGTTGTAACTTTTGACTTCTTGCAGATTCGTACTCTATTCCCTCAATCTCGCAAAATTCCTTGAATGTTAACATGTCCATTTCTCGCCCTGTTCTGACTTTCATTTTCAGGAACATTTCCAAAGGAACGTACCGAGCAACAGCCCTCATACCGTTTGTTTCTGGGAGACCCAGCACTTCACGAACGGCTTTCGTAACGCTCTTATAGTAATATAAATATGAGTCAAGTCAAGGTTTTTCAATTGTTTACATGTATCTCAAACTCTCAAGTCAATTCAAAGAACCTTAATCGTATTTAAATCATACAGTCCCATTTTTAGTAATGTTGATGCATCCAGAGTTATCAAGAGTTTTCCATTTATGTCAGAACTAAGGAGCATATCCTATAAACCAAACACCGATTTTTTAACACGAATAAAAATACAGACGGTGTTTTTGAAACCAACTTTGACAGTATCTGATAGCCCAACAGAGACGGCCCACTCAGCAACTTGAAACTTATCCCAGTAGTAGCATGGTGGCAAATCTTCGTCTTTGACAACGATCGTTTCCTTTTCTTTTTGCGCTTTGTTCCGGAAATAAATTCGCCGTTGCCTTTCAAATATATCTACCAGTGCACTGAAATACATAGGAGCGTAATCAGTAATCAGTCACGTCAGTTTTAATGGATTGCGATGCGTGATCAAGGTCAAAGTACTTGTTTGTGAGATTGGGCGCGTCAACCAATTTACGCATTCGTTCTACATAAAATCGTTTCCAGTCATCACGTGTCAAAACTATCTGTATTTCGCCATTTTTTCCTTTCTTCGTGTTAGGCCTACTGCGTTCAGGGGACGGGTCACTCTCCACCTCATTATCTGGGTCCATCCTATTGTATCGGGTTGTGCGTTGAGAAAGAGTCGACCATAGTGAAGCGTGATCGATCGGGGACTTTTGTCTATTATATTTCCTCTTTTGATTTTGACCATGATGATTCTTCTTGATTATGAACTTCGACATGATTTTACAAAAGTTGAGAAATACAAACACCGTCAGGTTTACAGAAAGAGACTGAAATATCAAAAACAACTCAACAAATTATACAAAAAAGTATGGTGGTAGGTGAAGGTCAACCAGCTAGCAGTTACACAAAAACATTGACTTGTTAAAAAACTGATTTTGGGATTTTTAGCTAACAACTCCGCTCCGACTTGTTGTGATAAATGCCTTGCCCAGGTAACAATGGAACTACAGTACAGCTAATTCATAAGTGAAGCCCAAGGAAAGCCTTATATTGCTTGTGCAGGCTGACATCATGAAGTACAGAAACAGATCGCGAAAGACTACAACCAGTTAAACATATAAAATATCACACTTTATTTATTTGACTTATTTGCAGAGATTTCCTCCAATATTTGGGGCAAAGAAGATACAAGGTCGTCAGCAGTAGCTGTAAAATTAGACTCGATCCATATGTCCTTCAGTTCATTCATCACTCGCGACATTGTTCTTCCACCTACGCAAAAACATAATTGTTTATTAGAGTAAAAGAGCGGACATTAAACATAAAAGAAACTGCATTAGGAGGTGAACTTACCAGGAACTTTGTTTTCTACTAACACGTTTCCGGAAACGGGAAACTTGGGTTGTTGCCAGCTCTGAAATTCTTCAAGTAGTTTAGTAGCTCCATCATACTTCATAACTTCTTCAATCCACAGTCGGATGTCTGCACCTTTGCTTTTTGAAAAGATGAGTAATCTTTGAAACGGTCTATAATAATACAAATGACAAATAGAGTTTAGTAGCCACATACAATGGTACGATAATATTTACTTTTCATTGAATTACCGGATTGAATTTTCCACCACGGTTGTTTTTCGGTGAAGGATAAGGAACAAACATAAGTCTCTTTCGAACGCACTCAATTTCAGTCTAGCGTTAAGTGCTATACCCTGAATTAAAAGTACAAACGTTTGCAATTTAAAATGCCAACATACACATCATATTATTCGCATTAACAACTTTTATCAATATAGATTACTCACCTCTTTTTCAGTTTTAAGCAAGGCAGTAAGTGTAGTAATGGGATTCACTGAAAATTTTAACTCTTCCATTCTTTCACATATGATCCTATACTCATCAGTGTCTGGCTTTTCTGGAAGACCGATGTAAGGTGAAATGCCCAAATCCAACATTCTTAGCGTGAGTTCTTTAGAAAAGTTTCCGGTCAAAATCTTTTTCAACTCCGTCCATATTCGTTCACCAGAGATGCGCTGAAGACCTTGCATGTTCTTTCTAATTGCATCCAAAGTCTGCTCCTCATGTTTGTCAGAATCAACTGACAAACGTCCATAGAACCGGAAGTATCTCAATATCCTAAGATAATCCTCTTGAATACGCTGCTCTGCATCTCCAACGAACCGAACCTTTCTAAGCCGCAAATCCTCTGCACCATTAAAGTAATCCTGAACTTCACCGTTGAGATCTAAAGAAGACACAATCTCTAAGCTTATAAACTATTCTCACACTCTTCAAGGACTTAGATTTATCATGATATGGTACCTAAAAACATGGAATTGACGGTCAGGTCTCTTCTAGCTGCATCAAGCTCCCAATTAGTTGTAAACTCAACTTCAGCGTGCCGGCCGTCAGTGACAACATCTATTCGAAGTGTTGTCACCTCAAAGTTTTCCTTGTCATTAATTCTTGCCGTGATGGTGCCGTGTTGTTCGCCCTTCGTATTTATCATCCTGATGCCTTCCGCTTCAAACATAGTTTTCATCTGCGTAGGAGTCGCAGTGGTAGCAAAATCTAAATCCACCGGAATCTTTTGCACCAGCAAATCCCTGAAAAAAAAAATTACAAAACAACCCGATTGTAAACAAACTCCTTTAAGTAATTAGGAATATTCAACCAGTCAAGATTTAGAAATAAAAATCCGAATCCCCACCTAACAGGTCCACCTGCAAGTCTCAATTCATAACCCTTCTTTTCAAACAAAGAAGCTAATTCCTTGACCTCCGGCGTGAGGATTTTCACCATCAGTTCCTGATCAATCTTCATCGTTCTCAAAGTGCCTTTGGGAAGACTTTCAATTCGTTTTAGAACAGCTAGAGAAGAATACTGCCTTTTCACCGATCTTGTTCCAAACAGTCCCAACGTTCCTGGATTGTCGGGGTTGTTCTGAAAAATAATAAAATGTAAATCTTATTCATCAGTAAAGAAAATATTAATTTAAACCAATATAAATGTTTAAATAGTAAAACTGTAAAACATTACGACGAGATCTCGCTTCCACTTTAAACTCTCTTCTCGAAACGACGGGGCTTGAATGACACTTGTGTTACAGCAACTGGTGTAATTTGAGTTGCAAAACTGCCGAGTTTGCCGTGGTAAAAAGGTCACATTGCAAATCTCTCTAAGGACGACACTAAGTACTAATCGAAGATTAGAAATTTTGGAGCTTGAGATGATCATGTGCTACTTGTAAATCACACAATCAGGCAACAATATTAGTGGTTTGTTGACGTTTGTTTTGCTTGCACACTCGATTCCCACATGAGATTTCGTTTGCCGCAGTCAAATTATGCTGATGCAAGGCTTTCAATGCACAAACAATGAATGAGAGGACTATTGCTGTATGGTCTTTCGTGTCGTTCCATAGTTTGAGTTGGACTTTCACTTGCAGCATTTTGCCTTCTTCCAGTTAGGAACTGTCAACGATTAACCCTGATTAACCTAATGATAATTGTACTAGTTGTACGTTAACCTTTGTATGAATATTTGTAAAGATGAAATGCAAGAAGGTCCAAAGAGTTATCGCAGTTAGAAATAACTGTTAATTGTTTTGTTTCAAGAGGTTGCGTAAGGACACGTAAAGAAGTAATCGTCTTTTTATTTTCTATTCTAATCGTACTCAAACTCAAAAGATTACAGCGATAGTGTTGATCGTTATAAATATTAATATATCGTACTATTTCTCAATGTATAATCCAAAAAGTATCTATACAGCAAGTAAAGTAGTGACTAAGGTGGAATAACATCACCCCAAGTTTGATTCCACTGCAAATGTTCCATTTTCTCTCGTACTCTCTGCATAAGAAATGGAATTTTTTCAAAATCGGGTAGTTCCATCCAGTTTTCTAAGTCTATAGCTACGACAGGATTCCCAAGTTGCTCCAAAATCCGAAGTTCTAAAGCAGATATGCCACGCAATCGACGAGTATTGCTGGCATATGATTCTTTCGGAAACGCTTTCAGTAAGATTCTGTAAAATCAGATTTAAAGAATCAAATATGCATTAAGCATGCAACCGAATTTGCAAACGAACATAAAACATATGCTCTTATCCGTAGCTTACATGACGCTCTCAGCAGGTTTTGCAATACTACTTAAACAGTCGGACTGGGAATCGCTTTGTGAATTCACTGCCACCGGATAGCCACCTTTTCTCATAACAATTCCATGGTCTAATAATAAAGTGAGCAATGATTTTCAAAGTATTATTATGGCTGTGTAATACAAAGACGCTATATTATCAAAAATGTTGAATATGATTGAAGACAAACCTATATGGAGACCGTCATGATAAAGGCCAGTAAGTAGATACGACTCTCCACCAAGGCCAGTCTGGAGAGCGCTTTTCAATGAATACTGTTTATTCGCGTTGGCAGCACGAGACATCTCCTTCCAGTTTTCGATCATAGTCATTGGTGGCAGTGGGCCCTTGTAATTTGGATGAAGGTGTTTAACTGCATTGTAAAGCAGTACCAACATGTTCGGATGGAATTTCATTTCAAATTCTTCTAACAATGGTAGTCCATCCACAGAAAACAAAAACCGTATCATGCTTTCAGGGAATAAATCTAATGCAACAAAGTCAATTGCTAATGCTACTTCTTGCACTCTGAAATTCTTAAAAAGTGAAAAAGAAATGTATTCATCCATTAATTCAACGTAAAAATATTAGCGATTGATCATTATCAATGTTGGTTAAATAAAAGTTCTTACTTTAGACAAAGCAGGGTGCTCTAGTAGAATGGATGAAAACTTATCCCACTTTTCTGGTTTATAATTTAAACTGCTGATTGATTTAACGATGATGTTGAATAGACTATCATTATTCAGTATATATGATGGATTGGCAGCAATTATTTCCCCAATGCGATCCACAAGTTCAATATTTATGTGCCTCTGTAATTTTTGAAGCCAAACAACGCATAGTATATTAAGAATCATTTAAAATCTTTGATAAGAACGAGTTTAAGTAATTATTGGACGAAAAAGCAAGGATACTTACAAAATATGAAGTATTCTTAATGGACCAAAGTGTATCATATACATCAACGCCTTGTTGCATACATTTCTGGCAATATGCATCTACGAAGTCACTGTTATAAAAGTAAGGAATTCTTTTATGGTACTTTCTTGCTGCTTTGGAATGTACCACGTTCAACTCAGACAGTTTAAAATCATCAACATTCTCGGTCAGCTTTCTAAAACCCCAAGTAACCAACGGTTCGTGGGATGGGTCATCATTTTCAATGTCACACAAAGACCACATTAGACTCACAGCTAAGCGTTTGGGAATTCGATCAGTTATTTTAAGCGCTGCTTCCACAATTATACTTATAGTCTTGTCCGATAGTTTATAGCGACTTGCATAGTGTAAATAGTCGCATATTTCTTGAGGGTCGTTGCGATTTAGTTGCGACTCAAGCTGGCTTTCAAAGACCACCGGTAGTGCAAACTCCAATGCCTTTGACAAGGATGACTTGGAGTCGTGTGGTAGTTTATCCAGCAAAAATTGCAAATATGCCAGCTGCTGAAGATCCAAATTATTTGCATGTTTTGAAATTAGCTTCAGTAAAACTTGCAAGGTTTGATGATTCCCAGGAGCTGAAAGAATGGACAATAATTTGACTCCATTGATGAGATCTGATGGGTCCAAATGAGGACCGCTGCGACGAAGAAATTTGCACAGCTTCTGAACTCCTATACTTGTGAGTATCGCATGTTTTGTTTTTACTGATACCCTGCAAATTAGGGGAAACCTCATTACTCATTACGATTCCAACTCGAACAATAGCAATCATCATTGTAAGGACAGGTATGATAAGGTTTAATAGTTCATTACTAACGATTCATTCTTGACGGCATCAAAGAGTGCGGATACAGCCACGGATATTATAATTGGATCCATCGTTTCCGCTTCCTTTTCGAGCACGTCAATGATCTCTTCTGACGTTCTTGCTGATAACAGCCTCTGCGACATGGGACTATCATTATATCCCTGTCTTTTCGTTGATGAGGAGCCACCCTTGTATGGTATCACTTCCGGAGCTGAAAATAAGGTTCCAGCATTAAATCACGTTCCTACTCCATTATTTGGATTCTTAATTTGGGATTCACCATTTCTTTGACTTACGTTTGTGTTGATATGACAGAACCCCCTGAAAGGAACTGGTGTAGATAGAACGCACCCCCGGTCCTTCAGTGACTCCATTACCAAACCCTTTGCGTATACAACATTGATAAGGATAAAAAGTGGAACTGTTAACATTTCGAGTTTGCACTGGCAAGTCAGCTACAGTAACAACTGCACTTCCGTTCGTGCTTCTAAATCCAGCTCCGTAAAGGAGTTGTAGCAGCTTCCGAGGCGCTGATCTGGAGTGCATAGTTGGTACAAAAGTGTCTTTAAAACTGCAAACTGGTTAATAATTAGTAAAAAGTTCATACCAAAACATAAGAAATGGTTATACAAGTGACGAGAAAGTTTTTTCGTGGAGTTGACTACATGCTTTTTTTCCCGCTGACAAATATGGACTCAATGTCCAATACTCCAGTTTAGTTACCCCGAACCTAAAACACAACATAGCACAACAAACAACTGGAAGCTGCCTACTTCTACTTGTCCGCTGCCAACTTCCGGTGCCTACTTATTAGCCCAGGCTTAATTGGTAGACATTAAATATGTGTCTGTCATCAGTTAAGTTATGAATTGATGGCTAGGTTTTAGGTTTGGTACCTTTTGCTTGGTTGTATGTATTTATGGCCTGTTTCCCATTATTCAAATGTGCAAATTTTTATTGATTAAATTGATTTTCTATGCACGAAATGATTTAATTAACCATTATTAAATGGTCTACTGTAACGCCGGTCTGATGGAATAATGAAACGAAATCGAAACATATGGAAATACCGATTTGTCCTACGTTGCCCCAATTTTTAAAAGTTTTTACAAATTTATTATAAGCGTTGTAGCACATCAAAATCTTGTTAGTCGAATAGGAAAATTTTCCGACTTGAAATAATCATTAGTTAAAACTACGACAATGTTTGTCTCAAACTCAATTTTAAAATTTGATGTTGACACAGTTGGACACGAAAACAATCTTGGAAATATCATGAAAATGGGTATTGGAAGTCCTTTTGCAACATTTCCTTCCCCGATTTGAATGGTTTGGATTTCAGAAGCTGTAAAGTTCACAAAAATCCAGCATACAAATAAATATAGGAACATAGCATTTTGCAATTGTAAAATTTTAGATAAATGCATAAGCTCAAATTACCATCTTTGGCATATCCTTCAGCACATCCACAAGTTTCCACCCTCACCAGTTGAATTTCAATGGATTTAATTGGAAATTCAGATTTGTCAATGATGATTTCTCCAGTGAAAGGTTTTGTTATCGGACAACTCACAGAATCCAAATGACCATGAGCATGGAAGAAGCCCAGTTTGCTCCCAGCTTCGCTAACCATTTCGAAATCGACCCTTTTCATTTCAGCCGGCGCAAGTAAATCGGATGGAGCTGTTAACGGTCTTGAAGGAGCTGTCACAGGCATCCCTTCTGGTGATCCATATTCAACAATAAACTCTGTTTGCTTTGCCATTGTTGAGCCAATCAAAAATGATCGCTTCACTTCACATTTTAAGCTGTACTGAATATTTATGAAGACACCATGATAAGTTTCATAAAGTGCTCGATTGTTTCTGCCCCGCAAGGGAAACTCAAAGGGGAGCTCCGTCCTTCCAGCAGTGACCCTGCCACCCTTTGCCAACTCCATTTGATAAGAAAGCAACTGGATAGGCTTGACTGATTGGTAGAAAGCTTCGAATATGCCAACAGTTTTGGAACTGAGCTGGAGGCTGACCACTCCTTCAACTTGGAGTACAATTCCATCATGCTTCAAGTCCGATTTTGTTAGAATTATCACATTTCCCCGAATTGTTTCATGCTCATGGTACACCTTACTGTATCGACTGAGCTGGATGTCAACGGACACCATAATTGGAATCGTTTTAATTTCAAAATTCAAAAATTGTATTTCAAAATGGCCAAACAATTTTAGCTACAAGTGTCGGCGTATTAACATGACAAGTTTTATAAAGAGTAAGCAAGCGAAACACCAATATTTATCTCTGTAAATTTTTGACTCGAAAACGACATGTTTTTGTTTAAAGCAGTAATTTATGGCTGGAGAAGAACCTGGAACTGGCAAAACAATCTCCAGAAGTCATATGGCATGTGGATGTACATAAAATGTTAACTAAATATACCGTACTTTGACTTGTGTACATTTTTATGCATACACTTTTCAGTATATCCTGAACAAGAAATACACTACTGGGGGGTCTTGAGATATACTACAGTAAGAGTAAGAAAGTACGGCATTTTCACATGGTCAGAAGCAGGATGCATACACGTGCAAATGCAAAAGTGTTTTTAAAATATACATAAATATTTATGTCTATCTGGAAGTTTTCTAAAATAAAATTATCCACTGTCTGTAAGTTTTTTGTGAGTTGTTACCAACAAACCAAAGGATATTTCCTTAACTGGGTGTTTTTCTGTGAAAGTGTGTGTTTTCAAATTTAGGATTTTGTATTTTGAGAGCGATAATGGGGAAACGGTAAGACGAATCAAAATTTACTTTGAATCAACTTTATGTTTTGTCTCTATTCCATCATCCGTTAACTAATGTGAAATATGATGATTGAGTTTTAATTTGACATATTGATTTGAATTGTTCGCAGGAGAGTCGGGTTTAAAAAGGCGAAGAATTCAGTGAACAACTTGAAAAGCGCTGTTTCCTCCGAGGATGAAGATGAGATCGAAACTCACTTGGAATCCATTCTGGATGATGAAATCGATCAGTATAACACCTTGAAAGAGAAGACTTTGTTGGAAAAGGGGAAGAAGGCCAAAGGTCGGAAAGCTAAAGCTGGAGACTCAGACGAAGAAGAGGTTTGTAATAAATAATTAAAAATTAAGGAATGAAAATTGGTTGTCTATCCTAAATAGTTGATGAAGATAATAATTTTTGTATGGTGCTCTTTTAGGAAGTGTATGGCTTAGAATTGTCATCTGATGAAGAGGAGGGAGGGGAAGGTGCTGAAAAGCTGTTGGAAGACAGTAACGACGAAGAAGATGATGATAACGACGATGAACTTTTCAGAGGAAATGACGCCGAGGACGGGGTTCCAGACAGTCGTGCGTGGGGGAAGAAAGCTCGCATTTATCATGACACAGATTATGTCGACCAGGATTTTGGAGGGTTTGAGGGAAGCGACGCTGAAATGGCGGAGCAAGAAGAAGCTGAAGCGAAAGAGATCCAGAAACGGTTAACTGCGGAATTAGATGATGAAGATTTTCTAGGACTGATTCCAGCTGTCGCTTCAAAGCCAAAAAAGACTGAGAAGGGCAAGGAGATTTTAAAAATGGATTTTGATAGCCTGTCAGTGGCGGAAAAGCGGAAACTCATTCAAAGGGAATGTCCTGAGGTTGTCCATCTTTTAGATGAATATAAAGGTAAGGGGTATCTGTATTTCTTGTAAAAGATTGATAAGCAATTATGTTATATTCATTAATCGAGCTTAATGTTATCTTTTTAGAAAAATTGGCGGAAGCTAAAACTGTGAAAGCAGAAATTGACAGCCAATCATCTACATTTCTACGGGATTTTTATGTCACCAAGTATCACACAATTTTGAAGTAAGCAGTTTACTTCCAATATTTAAGATCAATACCGAGCTAAACCTTCCAAAATTGTTTTAACCGCTTTTAATTTATTATTTTATAGTTACAGCATAAATATCTCCTACTTCCTGTACCTTCGGGCCACGAGTCCCACGAATTGCAAAGGACATCCAGTAATCAAAAGGATTTTACAGTTTCGGCGCTTACTTGACGAATTAAATACATTCGACCCTGACAAGTATTTGAAATCTCAGGATAAAAGCAAAAAGACAAAGCCTAAAAAATCCAGTAAATCCAAAGCAAAGGCTGCTAGCGCTGCCCACGCTTCACAACAGCAATATGAGCGAGCATTGGCTGAACAAATGGAATTGGGAGCCAATGAACCTGCAGGAGAGGATTCTGGAGATGAGGAGACCCTGGAGAAGAGAGGAATCAACTATACTATTGCGAAGAATAAGGGTCTAACGCCTTACAGAAAGAAGGAGCTTCGGAACCCCCGTGTCAAGCACAGGATGAAGTTCAGGAAAGCAACAGTGCGGAGGAAGGGTCAAGTTCGTACTCCAAGGACGGAAACAAGAAAGTACGATGGAGAACTTACTGGTATCAAGATGAACGTTTCGAAGAGTATAAAATTCAAATAATTTTTGCAAACTGTTTTTATTAATTCGGATAATGGCGAAATAATTATATTGCACAATAAAGGGTTACTTTACTGTTATTAATTCAACTTCAGTTAGAACACATTCTTACTTGATTCATGGTTAATTCTGTTTTATTGGCGTACTGCTATGCTGTTAGCACAACGCAATTAAGCACATCTATCAAAATTATTGTTCCAGAGGAACGACCAACTAGCGTATGTAAACCTTCGTTCCAATATGAAAAGCAAATTCTGGATCATGCTCTCGCAACATCTCCGTGTCCTTGAACTTGAGGCTAGCCTTCTCAGTGCACAAAAGAATGCAATGAATGAGTTACCTTCACGGTGGCCGTGGGTTGATGGTTGATACGAAGGTCACGTTTGTGTGATTCTGGATGAGGTTGATGACTGCTTTGTTTTCAGTATGCAGGTTGTTGGAACCTTTCACAAAAGGGGGGTTAACCCTTCGGATCGTTTGCTGAATAATAGCTGGGGTAATATGAGGATGTTAAGCATGCGGATGATTGACTTCATTATAAAGTGGAAATTCTAGTTGGATATATTGCATTGTTAGTATTCTATTCTATTTTTGGATTAATATAACGAAACGCAACATAAGTAAAAAGAAAGTTGTGAATTGGAAGTTTAAAAAACTCTGGAATGATGAATTTGTGGGAAAGGGTATAATAAGCACAAAATCAATTAGCAGCAGTAGTGTGCGTAGGCGACTCGTTATGTAAGTCTATAAGCGTATATTATATTGATGTTCAATGCCGAGATGAGCCTAAATACGACTACTAAATAATAAGTCATAATGTGAACGGGGTCAAGAACACCGGAAACGAATCTTAATTCCTATCACGCCACAGAAAGCTAATCAGTAGCTGGTGTGACAAGATTATTAAGCAAACAAACATATCTCTATCTCTCTGTCAATATGCATGGTTTGTCGTCGCAAAAGTAATAGTAATGGTCGCAGTAAATGGTAAATTCAATTTACTGCGATGATTTATTGAAACAAAATACTGCTTAGGATCACAATGTACCATTAATTAACATGTAAATAAATGTATCAAATTCAGTTAAACACGCTAAAGAAATATAAAAATATACAATATAGGAAACAACTACTATCTTGTGTCTGATACCAACGATCTGAAAAACATAAGACGATAATTTAATATATCTTTATGAAAGTGCAGAATGATTAAATGTTGAAATGCATACGAGATTCTCTTACAAATTGAATTGCGCTACTCAAGGTATTCCGGTGGAATGATATCTCTTGGCATTGAATCCAAAAGCAATGGAAGCCACTTCTTTTTATCGCTTCCATACACTTCAATTTTGGCTAAGGTTCGCGGAGACATAACAGGTTTAACGAAGGCGAATGCTGTGGCAAATATCCACGGCGCTACGGAATAAAAAATATTATTAATAAAATTTATTGTAAACAGGTTGGTCAGAAAGTGGAGATACTGCATGAGAAATGTCTCAAATCCTAATTTTGTCAACTTCATCAGTATGGATTTCTTACCATTGATGCAATACAGTTTTCTCAGTATTTCTGGATAGTTTTGTTCAAGCTGTTGAAAGCCATAAAAGAACGTTTGCATGGCTAGAAATGAGAAATAGGGGCAAAGTCAGAATCAAGTAATTGACACGCCACACTTTAATGGATGGAATACAAATGTTAAAACTTGGATTAATATTACTCTCTATATGGGAGATTTGATAAAAGCTCAATTGTTCCATGCCAAAGATAACGAAGGTAGGTCGGTTTCCGTTCTTTCTGACATGGTGAAGACAAAGCTCAAACATGTAATAGGCAGCACGCAAACAATCCTGCTTCTTTCCTCCTTCAATCAAGTGACGACCCCTCCAACGACCCAAGGGAAGCCACGCAACTAATTTAGTAGACAATAACACATACATAAATTAGCCTTACGTGCAATCATTTAGCGTGAGAATCGAGCAGCATAATATAGCCCAGCTATAGACGCTTGAATTCCCAATGACTCAATCTAAAAACCCAAAAGAACATGCATGCTCACCAGGTCCCCCATTATTATCCACTCCTCTGAACTCAAAGGGAAGGGCTTCGTCCAGAAACACTGGCATTTTCCATTTTAAAATTGTACTGATCTCATGATTCTTTCTCCATTCTAAACACTAAACACAATTGCAAAACAATATTGAGAGATCAAGTAAAACCAAAATTCCCCTACATACCAGAAATACGCATATTATATGTACCTTTCGTAACATTTCTTCAGCCTTTTCAACATTGTGATCTCTAGCTCTCAGAAATCTCAGCAACGT
This sequence comes from Orchesella bifasciata, assembly GCA_034697805.1. Classification (NCBI taxonomy): domain Eukaryota; kingdom Metazoa; phylum Arthropoda; class Collembola; order Entomobryomorpha; family Orchesellidae; genus Orchesella; species Orchesella bifasciata. The sequence goes on along the minus strand of JAQGAP010002674.1, from coordinate 1,388 downwards.
CGCATCATCTTGATGCAGATCCTTTGTTCTAGCTTGAAGCTAATTTAAAAACATGAGCAAAACATTAAAAATACATAATATATGTATTCCACTTTATAAATTACGTGAAGAACTTTCGTATACTTTCCAAAAGGTGTATCGATACCTCGTCTAATATTTCTCTCTCCTCTTCATTCTCTACCTTAATCACCTCCTCCGACATTAAATCAAGAATTTTTGTTCCGCTCATGATGATCACAATGTAAAACACTTGCACTTTTCTCCAGCTCCTCTTTGCGAATGGGACTTCAGTCAGGGAAGAACGGTTATTTTCTAGAGATTTCGGGGATCACTCACTACACGTCAACAAACAACCTTTCCAAAAATAGATTTGATCTGCTAGACTAGACTCTACGAACTCTACGAAAGTGAAGATGAACCTTTCGAAGGATATGAGGACTTTCAACTGAAGGATCAAGGCTCACCGTTCCACTTGTTTACAACTGCCTCTTCCAAGGTCCTCTAGACTTCTTTGACTCACCCTCAGCAATATCACAGGAGCAACAGGTTTAGAAAAAAACTAGTGAATGAAAATGAACGCTAGCCATAACGAAATGAAGCTACTCGGAGCACTCCAAAAAGTTGAGTGTCACAATCCTGAAAAAATGCTATTGCAGCAGAATAATAATTTCGCATTTACTCTTGAATTATTGACATTCTATTCTTTCAGCTAAAAAAATCTGTGTCAACGATAGATAGTCACAGTCTATCTAGCCTATATAACTCATATAATCTCCTCTACCCCTTTGCGGTCATTAGATTTCTTTTCCAATATGTTTTGCATGCGTTATTACACCATTTCTACTTATCCTTCATCCTTCAGGACATTAGCAGCTCAGACAAAACAAACTTCAAAAGAAGTGTGTAATGTATATCTCAATAGGTAATCATCATCATCATTAACAAGTGAGTGCAAAATAGCGTAGCTGCTATTTGCTATAATGTATTTCTCACTTTTTCATGCAATATTGCATTTAAGCTTTGAGTGATCACTGTGTACCTTAAGGGTCCCTTGTTTCACATAGCAAAAAAAATTGCTGTTAAATTCTTATTTTTTTTGAATTGTGAGCTTAGAAAAAGTACTGACATATATGTAATCGGTAAAGGCAAAGGCCAACTTGCAACAGACCATTATAGGCATTACAATTTACATGATCCTCTGTCAAGTACAGTGGTTGTTGTACATAATTTGCACAACTAAAATCGTACTGGGGATGGGTTGATTTGATTCATTGAAGTAGTTTGAAAAACACATGGGTATAGATACATTGTTGAGTCATGCAAGATTGCCTGCTGTAAATGCCTTTATTTAGCTGATGTTTATTTACGTTGTAGTTCATTCACTTCAC
>JAQGAP010002673.1:0-14399 GCA_034697805.1 Orchesella bifasciata | reverse complement strand
GCGTGGGAGATAAACATTATTACGACTAATTTTGACAAACTCACTAATAACACAACATGTAGCTCTGACTTCCTTAATAAATTTCTGGCATTAAAAATATTTAGCAGAGAGGACGTGGATGATCTGGTAAGTAAATAAATTCCATTTACGTTATACTGGTTAAATTGTTGTACATAAAACCATTGTTTGCTTGTAGAGCTTACCTGGGGATACTCCATCAATAAAATCAAGTAAATTTTACCGAAAAATTGTAACAAGAGAGCATGGCTTTACAAAATTAATGGAAATCCTAAAGGAAACAAAACAGTCTGGGGCACGAAGTATATTGAAAACTGGAATAACAAAGGAGAAGCTTAGTGACTTAGATGAGATCCGCTCCGTCAGCTTTGACAAAGATGCAGTGCTGGGCAAAGGAAGCAATGGAACGGTGGTTTTCAAAGGTAAATTTGGAGACCGACCGGTTGCGGTAAAACGAGTAAACTCTGACAACGAGGAAGAGAAAATGATAGTCAAAGAAATAGAAAACTTGAAAAAATGTGACAGACAAGAAAATATAGTTCGTTATTACGGAACAAATGTGGTGGAAAATTTTATCTTGGTTGTGCTTGAGCTTTGTGACATGACGTTGAAAGACTGGCTACCAAAAAAACCAATAAACATTTCCCCAGTTGAACTTTTGAGACAAGTAACAGTCGGATTGGAGTGGCTGCACTCACAGAGAATCGTGCACAGGGACCTCAAACCTGAGAACATTTTGTTGACAAGTGGCTTGATTAGGGCAAAAATTTCTGATTTTGGCCTAAGTAGAAAAATCTCAGAGGAAAGGAATTACGTTTCTAGTTTTGGAGGTGGCACACAAGGGTGGGTGGCTCCAGAAATTTTACAAGCTGATGAAGAGGAGAATTTTGTAAAATACAAATTCGTAAGTCCATTTTCTAAAGTTGGCAGTACTTTTAGAAATTGTGAAAAGCTAATTTTAAAAAAAATGCTAATAAACTAATTTATTTTCAGACTTTTGCATCTGATGTATTTTCCCTGGGTTGCGTCTACTACTATGTTTTGTCTGACGGGAAACACCCGTTTGGAGGTCGCTATAAGAGAACGGGGAACATTATTGATGGAAAACATAAAATTGACGCTCAAAGTATTGGTGCAGATAATGTACAGATTATAACAATTATGATATCCAATGAGCCGCAATCAAGGCCTTCCTGTTCTGCTCTGTTGTCATATCCAATTTTCCTGAAAACAACAGAGGAAATAAAGAAATCAATAGAGAAGCAAAATACCAATCAGGCTGCAACTGAATCCAGAAGTCAAATGCTGGAAAATGTTACATTAAATGCCAAACAATTGCCGCTGACACACATGATTTCACCGAAACCAGTGTCCCCTCCAGTTAAACGGAAACCGGAAGGACTAGAACATGCCATTCAAGGAGCAGTGACCAGTATCACACAAACTAAAAGTGGTGCAGATAAAACCAAGTCATCGAACCATTTTAAGGGCTTGATTGAGGCGTTCAATAAATCCAGCAAAATTGAAGAATTGTCGACAAACACTAGTCCACAAAAAAAGTTAGAACCCGAAACTAGTAATCCTCCTCCTTCAAAAATCCTCAGGATCCCACAAGGGAAGACTCAAACATCATATAAATCAGAGAAAAACTCTCCGGAAACGGCTATAACGGTATCCCCAGGGAAACATTCTACTCAAGTATTCACTATTACTAATAAACTTGACAGTAGCAATCAAGGCACACATTCTGATAAGGTGGTAGAAATTACAAAGGATTGGGGGCAGCTAGCTTTGAATATAAAGGTGGATAGGCTATTTGAAATCGTAGAGAGAGAAGACCTTACTACAATCAAAATTGTTCATGAAAATTTTACACAAGGTATTAATATCAGAGAAGTAGTTAATAAGGTTAATAATACTAGGACATTCCACTCTACTCGTGGTTATACATTGTTACATTCTGCAATGATTTATCAGGATGAGCACGTCGTAGAGTATTTACTTCGTCAGCAACAATTTTGTATGGTGCTGCACGAAACAAGGTTTAATGATTTGATAAGTAACCGTCTTTTTTTAGAAACTGTCGCTAAATTGTCTGGTGACGAGTTTAATAGAAAACTAGGAGTCATTCGCTTACTACTTAACATGCGTCCGGAGTTGGTAAACTGCGGCAATGGTGTACTAAATGAAACACTGTGGGCTTTAAGTCAATCCAAGCACACGAGAAAAGAACACGTGGAGCTTCTTAGAATATTTCTACAACATAAAGCAGATGCTAATGCTAAAAGCCAAACGGGTGGAACTCCTCTCTTTTTCACAGCATACTATTTCGGCAATGCTTCAATCTTTTTAGATATAGTCAAATTATTGATGGAGTATCAGGCGAATCCAAATGCAAAAGATGGATATGGATCTACGTTTCTTTATCTAGCTTGCTCATACGCTTCTGAGGAGAACTTTTATTATTTAATCACGTACATGGCTTCCATTGGGAAGGCTGAAGTTTTGAAAATCGCCAATGACGATGGGCTTACTATCCTCCACTATTTGGTAAGAGAGAAACACCTGCAGCCTGAAACACTAGAGTTGTTGGTTTTAAATGGCGCAGATGTTAACGCTACTAATAAATATGGAAATTCTGTCTTCTTGACGGCTATTAGGTTTGGTCATACTGATTCCTTTCTGAATAAGTTAATTGAATTTGGGGCTAACTGGAAAATTGTTAATAACAATCAAAATACGGCACTACATATCGCTGCGCATTATCAAAATTTATCTGCTGTGAAACTATTAATTTCGTTAGGGAGCGATGTCAATGCTAAATCCAACGAAGGAAGGACACCGCTTCATGCTGTGGTGCAATCTTCGTTTATTATTATCGATACTGTTGCAATTATTACTGAACTTATCAATCATGGAGCAAATGTTAAAATGAAAGATGCTGAAGGTAAACTTCCACTTGATTGGCTTACAACTTCAACAACAAGAGGGGAACCTCAACAAATAGATCAGATTCGTGAGTTACTGATAAACGCTTCAAAACTTGGGATATAACTTGTCATAGTGACCTAAGTTTACGGTTCCTAATATATATTATGATGTAATGGAATTTAGAAAAGTATTTCCAAAAATATTCGTGCTTGGTAAGTTGTAATGAATTTTAGAAAAGCTAATAAAGGAAACACACAAATACAAATAAAAATACTATTGACAGTTTATTATAATGTATTCTTTAATTTCTACTATAAAAGCCACAAACTCATTAGGAAAGTTTATAAACTACCACAAACTGAGCAACAGTAGACTTTAAGTTGAAAAATTTTATGAAATGGTAATTAAACCATTGTTTCAGTGCCAAATCATAATCTGTAGACATGTATTGTCTTGACTCAATTCGTTAACTGCGTAAGATTCCGAAAACGTCGCTTCAATCCATCGACTTCCTCTAACAGTTTGGATTTCTCCGTTGTCAATGCTTTGATAATCTTTTCTTGTTGTTGAAGCATTTGCTGGAATTCCAACTTTCGTTTACCGAGTGCGGAGGGTAAATCACTGTAGCTTTTACTGTCATTTTTAAGGCTAACCTTTTACGTTTGATAGAGTCTAAAGCAAATACTTTCCGATCATATACGCCACAGGCAACAGAACGAGCTGGAATAGACGAAAACTACTCAATGAGAAGGAGATTCTCCAACCCTATTTTTACTTGACGAAGATCTTTTTAACGATAAAATTGAGAATTCAACCCAGAGTGATCGCGGTGACGAGACACACCATTCCTGTTGAGGATAGTGAGCTCACCACTCACTCACCACTACCACATTAGTTTGTAGTCGAAAAGCAAGTCGCAGAGGAGATGCAAGATAAACATGTTTCAACTTGCCTTCACAAGCGAATTCCAGGACATTTTTCGTTCCACCAACATTCACAGCTCGAGTATCACTCTTGGACTCCGTTTTCCTATGTCCTCTAATATTCCGTGTGATCCACGTAAGCAGCGCAGTGAGCAACTGCATCCAAGTTTTCAACTAAATCTTGCCAAACCTCAGGCTCTTGACCCAGATGAGGCAATGTGACATTTCCTGGAACAGATCAAATCTTCAAAAATTCATTTGTCCCTTTCATTCAACTCTTTTTCTTTATGCTTCCTACATTATATCCTTCAATTAGCTGAACAAGGGTATCAGAGAGCGAACTAATAGTGCTACAATCTTTTAACAGGCTTGCGTTCACCGTAAGCCGATCTCCCATCAGCATTTGCAGACAGTTCTTGATCTCTACATACATTAAGGAATCTATGCCCATTTCCTGGAAATTCCTTTGGTCATCTATATTATCTTCATCATCCAGCTTGAGAGTTGATCTCAAAATATTACGAATTTGCTCTTTGAGCCGATTGTTCTTCTCTTCTATTTCAGATAGGGAATCATATTACTGCCAAAATTCATCAGACTATATTTCCAACCGTCCTCGTCTTCACATTTTTTTCAAAACTCGTTCATCCAGGTAGGTACTCAGATAAGGAATGAATTTGCTGAGCATCACAAAAGACTCAAAGTTCACGATGGCTGTTTGAGGTCGTTGTGATTTCATTGCGTAATCCAAGCCTGTAATACTCTGGAGGTTTGAGTTCCTTTTTAAAGCCTGAAATATCAAGTTCTAAGGCAATTTCTACTTCCCCCATTGACCCCAATTCACGGAAATTCCTGAAAGTCCAAAGGACTTACGGCGGTGGATGATATTGTCCTCAAATCTGTTTGCAGCAGATTATATTGGAGAGGGCTGCGGTGCTAGAGAAAGTGTTCCAGAGAAAGGTTTTTGGTCAACTCATGGAAATTCTAAGTTACGTCAATTTTGATGCCAAGTTATTTTGGTCCAGTCTGGGTTTTCAATGATAGCATCATTTATTATTCCGGATGCGTGCATTGTTTCTCTCTAAGGTTGCAGTTCGCCTCGATTTTTGTTTTGAACGAGATCCTTACATTGCTCAGAATTACCCAACATCCAGTTGCACCTCAATAACATTTGCTGCTTTGGTATTTAGCTCGTTTATTCTGCTTTGCATGGAAGAGGCTTCACTACTTCTTTCTCCATGAGCTCACGGAAAACCACCATAAAGCGATTCCATTCTTTTGCATCCGCACTGTAAACGTTAATGATTGCATAATCAACATCAGGAAGAAGTTCCTTCACTTCTTCAGGCTTCCAGATGCTTGCTTGTTCATTTCAATCAACCTCGCTCCTTTTGCACAAGCCTTGACAGTGGCTTCTCTGAATTCTTTTTCTTCTCAACGAATTCAAGACAACGTCCACCCCTTTCCCGCTTGTCAACTTCAGAATCGGGTGTCTATATTGCGTAATCCTGAAATGGAAAATGTGTTTGATTCTAACTATCTTACTGCATATAACCGCAAATTGGACGAAGCAAATTCTTAATATTTTTAGAACAACTCTTAAGCTGGATGATACAGATAATATAGATGACCAAGGGAATTTCCAGGAACTGGGCGTAGATTCTTTCAGGTATATAGACATCAAGAACTGTCTGCAAATGCTGATGGTGCGATCGGCTCACGGTGAACGCACGTTAAAAGACTGTAGCAATATTATTACGGTCTCTGATACCCTTGTTCAGCCAATTTAAGGGTCTAATAAGGGAAACAAACAGAAACCAACGGTGGAGCATGTAAATGAGCTGAGAAGTAAAGATTGAAAGCTTCCAGAACATATCAAGGCTGAACCTGTACAGAAGGTTCGATCTATGAAAGAAATCTAGAGGGTTCTGCTCCGTTACCGGCGTTTTGCGCTTGGGGAATTTTGCGCTTGGAGGTCCTTTTGCGCTTGGACCATTTTGCGCTTGTGGAATTTTGCGCTTTGGTACAGTTTGCGCTTAAGAGTTTTTGCGCTTTATACATTTTGCGCTTGGAATTAAATTATGCTACTCAAAAGGTCTCGTTCCTTACGTGGCATGCTATGTTCCATATCAATCGAAAACTTAAGAAATAGAACAAATCAAATCAGACACCTAATCAAAGTCTTTACATCAGTGTATTCTATGTGCTATTTTATAGTTTATAATTGTTAGAGTTGTGATAAGATTCAGGATTTGGTAAAACTGGCCCAAATAAGGCTTCCATAAAGATTGAAGTTTCACTCACACCAAATATGGTATACCCTACAAAGTATGTGTAAAGGAATTAGACAAATAACAACAACTGGTCATAAACATACAAGCCAGAACTGAATGAATAAATTAAGTGGAAAAGGTAAGAATTCTCAAGTGAATGACAATTAGGATTTACATTATGGTAATTTTTAGTTTTTAGGAAAAGAAATAACTACACATTCTCTTTAAGAACAAAAGTCAATGAACGAAATATTTATACATGTCTCTAAAAAATCAAACACAAACGTTTCTTTATATATCATTTAACCACACTAATGATGAAATGTAAAGACTTTGATTAGGTGTCTGATTTGATTTGTTCTATTTCTTAAGTTTTCGATTGATATGGAACATAGCGTGCCACGTAAGAAACGAGACCTTTAGAGTAGCACAATTTAATTCCAAGCGCAAAATGTATAAAGCGCAAACTGTACCAAAGCGCGAAATTCCCAAGTGCAAAATGTCAAAAGCGCAAAGTTCCACAAGCGCAAAATGGTCCAAGCGCGAAGTTCCTGCTGTTTTATGCACATCGTTTTGGTACCACATGTGGCACCACACCGAAGGTCACATTTTTCTAAATCTTTTTTACGGAAAATATAGGGCAGCTAATATGGCTTATAAATCCATATTGCTCCACTGGCTCATATGTTCTAGAGTGCAATTTTTGTTTGGTAGAAAACTTGTATTTTTACTCAAATGTTGCCCTCAAGAAGCTACATCTCTAAAATTGAGTTGAAGAGTTCAACTAGTTTCCGCAGGTCCACATACATGATTGTGGTGTCAAAATGTTTGAAATTGGATGAATTTTATTATTTCTGATGGTTTGGCTCGGATCCTTCACAAAACATAATTTTAGACGATCAAAATGACGAGAGCACGCTAAAAATTAGTGTATTTTAAACATAGATCTGTTGGGGGACCTCTTAGGGTACCGAAAGTTATTTTTTCGTTTTCTACGCCATAAAGTACATATAGAACGACACCGAATTCAATATCTGTCAATATTTTGATTTTCTGGTCGAAAATGCATTGCGAGAAAAAGTTACCCTCCACAAACCAATGCATTGGTTTATATTTTTACGTGTAAATACTATCTTACAAGCGCTGACAATGTTTTAAAAAACTAAATGACACTAATATCTGCCTTCCAAAATGTAATTTGGAACTTTAAGTTCACACGTTCTAGTAATTTTTAGATTAAAAATTATGACTACAACGATTTATTTTTCATAATCTATTTAGTTGATGTGTTTCTGTATCCATCGGAAAAAAGTAAAAATATATTAACTATTTTATGAAACTCGTTGAAAGTAATAAAATCGCTGTAATTAATCAGATCAATTTATGTTCATTTTTTATATTACATTCAACGCTACGATTTTCAGATTAGATACGCATAAAACACACATTCCGTTCACATCCATCCAACTTCTTTTTCATTGCATTGAAGTACGCGTTACCCTTGGAATGGAATAGAGGTTTAACCACACGATTTTTTTTCAATGCAGAAAAATACAGTTGGGATCCAGCTATGGTCGAACAGAGCTTATATATGACTTTACATATAAGCGGCGAAAGGCTTGCACATATGATTTATATGATTGTTTTGTTTTGGTATCTGCAGCAGATACCTGGTTTATATATATAACAGAGTTTACCCGGAGACACTCGGTCAACGCAAGCAACCAAATTCTACAAGAAAATTGTTACACGAGAGCATGGATTCACTAAACTGATGGAAGCCTTGAAGGAAACCAAACAGTCTGGGGCCAGAAGCATCCTAAAAACTGCAATAACCAAGGAGAAGCTTAGTTACTTGGATGAAGTTGGCTCCGTCAGATATGAAAAGAATGTGGTGCTTGGAAAAGGAAGCAATGGTACATTGGTTTTTAAAGGTACGTTTGGAGGCCGAACTGTTGCTGTGAAGCGAGTAAACTCTGACAACGAGCAAGAGAAAATAATAGCAAAAGAAATAGAAAACTTGAAAAAGTGCGATGGACAAGAAAACGTAGTTCGCTACTACGGAACCACCGTGGTGGAGAACTTTATCTTGATTGTACTTGAACTTTGCGACATGACGTTGAAAGACTGGCTACCAGAAAAGCCAATCAACATTTCTCCCGTAGAAATTTTGAGACAGGTGACTGTAGGGCTTGAATGGCTACACTCAAAAAGAATCGTTCACAGGGACCTCAAACCCGAGAACATTCTGTTGACAAGTGAACTAACAAGGGCCAAAATTTCCGACTTTGGGTTGAGCAGGAAAATTTCAGAGGAACGGAATTACGTTTCAAGTTTTGGAGGTGGCACACAAGGTTGGGTGGCTCCAGAAATTTTACTACAATTTGATGGGGAGGAAGATTCCGAAAAATACAAATTCGTAAGTCATATTTTTAAAGTTGCAAGGACGTTCTCACAATTTTAAAATGTTGATGGAATAATTTAATTTCAGACTTTTAAGTCCGATATATTTTCCCTGGGTTGCGTATACTACTACGTTTTGTCTGACGGGAAACACCCATTCGGAAGTCGCTTGAAGAGAACTGGGAACATAATTGATGGAAAGCACACAATTGATGTTCGAAGCATTGGAGAAGAAGTAGAGTTTATAAAAATTATGATATCCAATGACCCTCAATCAAGACCTTCCTGTTCCACCTTGTTGTCATATCGAATCTTTCTGAAAACTACAGAGGAAAGAAAGAAATCAATAGAGAAGCAAAATACCAATCAGGCTGCAACTGAATCCAGAAGTCAAATGCTGGAAAATGTTACATTAAATGCCAAAAAATTGCCGCAGTCGCAGATGATACCACCGAGGAGAATGCCCCCTCCAGTTAAACGGACACCGGAAGAATTAGAACATTCAATTCAAGGAGCAGTGACTAGCAACACACAAATTAACAGTGGAGCAGATAAAACTAAGTCATCGAACTTTTTTAAGCGTTTGATTGAGGCGTTCAATAATTCCAGTAAATCTGAAGAATTCTTAAAGAGAGCTAGCCCACCAAAAAAGTTTGAACCCAAAAATAATTTTCCTCCTCCTTCAAAAACCTTCAGGACCCCACAAAGTAGAACTCAAGTATCTTATAATTTAGAGAAAGAGTCCCCGGAAACGGCTATAGCGGTTTCCCAAGGGAAACATTCCACTGAAGTATCCAATATTACCAAAAAGCTTGACACTAGCAATCAAGGCAAACATTCTGATAAGGTCGTAGAAATTACGAAGGACTGTGGGAAGCTTGAGTTCAATGGGAACGTTGATAGGATATTTAAAATCGTAGAGAAAGAGGACTTTACTACAATCAAGGTCATCCTTGAAAATTTTACACAAGGTATTAATATCAGAGATGTATTTTATAATAATTCTACTCGTGGTTATACATTGTTACATTCTGCAATGATATATCAGGATGAGCACGTTGTAGAGTATTTACTTCATCAGCAACAATTTTGTACGGTGTTGCACGAACCAAGGTATGATGATTTGATAAGTAACCGTGTTTTTCTAGAAACTATCTGTAAATTGTCTGGTGACGATTTTGGCAGAAAATTAGGAGTCATTCGCTTACTACTTAACATGCGTCCGGAGTTGGTAAACTGCGGCAATGGTGTATTATATGACACACTGGAGGTTTTATATCACTCCAAGGTCAGGAGTAGAGAACACGTGGAGCTTCTTCGAATATTTCTACAACATAAAGCAGATGCGAATGCTAAACCCCAAAAGGGTTTAACTCCTCTCATTTATACAACACGCTGTTTGGGCAAAACTTCAATCTTTTTAGATATAGTCAAATTATTGATGGAGTATCAGGCGAATCCAAATGCAAAAGATGGAGGTGGATCTACGTTTCTTCATACAGCTTGTTTAGACGTTTCTGAGTAGATTTTACATAAATTAATCACGTACATGGTTTCCATTGGGAGAACGGAAGTTTTCAAAAGCGCCAATGACGATGGGCTTACTATCCTCCACTATTTTGTACAACAAAAACATGTGCAGCCTGAAACACTAGAGTTGTTGGTTTTAAATGGCGCAGATGTTAACGCTATAACTGACACTGGAAATTCAGTCTTAATGATAGCTATTATGTGTGGTCGTACAGATTCGTTTCTAAAAAAGTTAATCGAATTAGGTGCTAACTGGAAAATTGTAAATAACAAGAAAGATACGGCACTACATATCGCTGCGCACTGTCAAAACCTGTCTAGTGTGGAACTATTTATTTCGTTTGGGTGCGATGTCAATGCTAAAAACAACGAAGGAAGGACACCGCTTCATGCTGTGGTGCAATCCTATAGTAATATAACCGATACTACTGTTGCAATTATTTCGAACCTTATAAATCATGGAGCAAATGTTAAAATGAAAGATGCTAAAGGTAAACTTCCACTCGATTCTTTGCTTTTAACTTCAACAACAAGAGAGAAACCTCAACAAATAGATCAGATTCGTGAGTTACTGAATAACGCGTCAAAATTAGGTAACTAAAGTCATTTTGACCTAAGTTTAAGGTTCCTAGTATATATTATTATGTAATGGAATTTAGGGAAATTTAAATAAGTTTCTCCAGAACTACTCGTACTTAGTAAGTTGTAATGAGTTTTAGAAAAGCAAATAAAAGAAACACACAAATACACATAAAAATACTAGTCACAGTTTATTATAATGTATTTTTTAATGAGGAGGAGCGCGTGGCGCAACGTGCAAGGTTCAGCCCTGCGTTGTGGTGTGTCCAAATGGGAGCAGGTTCAATTCCTCGCTCGGGGTGGGTTTGTTCTCCAGCTTTTCATTGCGTTATTAATATCATGTTGCATTTCGGTTGGAGTTTTTTCCCTGTCCCACACATCCTCCTGCGAGCATTGCACCTAATGGCTCATAGTTAGTAAAAAGGATTGTTAAAGTTTGATATTGTCTGACAATAAAGATGAGATGGCTGCGGCCGCTACTCGTCCACTAAACTTTTAAAAAAATGTATTTTTTAATTTCTACTATTTAAAGGAGTTCCAACTTTCGTTTACCAAAGCATTGGAGCTTTTACGGTCATTTTTTAAGGCTAACTTTTTCTGGTTGATAGAGTCTAAAGCAAACACTTTCAAACCCTCTGCGCCACAGGCAACAGCACGAGCTGGACGAGACAAAAACTACTCAATGAGGAGAACTCCAACCCAATTTTTAGTTAACGAAGACGTTTTTAACCATGAAATTGAGATTTCAACCCGGAGTGATTCCGATGAGCTCACTAACTACCATTCTATTAACAGGGCTTGGAAGATTAATCAAAATGGTGCAACAGATTAAAGATTAAGGCTTTTATTCGGATCTCTGAGATTACAGATTAAGATTAAGCTGTTTTAATATGATATTCGAGATTACAGATTAAAGCTTTTATTCTGATCTCCGAGATTATAGATTACAGATTAAGCTATTTTAATCTGGTCTTCGAGATTAAAGATTACAGATTAAGCTATTTTAATCTGATCTCCGAGATTACAGATTAAAGATTATGGAATTCGATTTTAGTGTACTAGAATTTATATTAAAAGTCGAACGTTCCAAATTACAAGATAAAGTAATAGCCCATTTAAATGTTCCATTCAAAATAGAAGTTTTTAGGGATAAAAACTCACATTTTTAGTAGCTTGAGAATGTTTACCATAAAAAGTAACCAAATTTTCATTGAATTTTCTGAAGCAAGCCTCTATATAGCCTGAAAACAGATAATCAGACTAGGAAATTGAGGCGATAACCGCGATTTGGTAATAAAACATGAAAAACTTTAGCTTTACTTTAAGAAATGTACATTTCTGGACATTCACAAAAAAAGCTACATAGCTATTTGTATAGAGGACCGTAATCTGATTAAGAGATTACCAGATTAAGCATTAGAATAAATTCTCTGGTATACGATTACGTAATCTAATCTAGATTAGTTACGTAATCTAGATTAGTTCCCAGCCCTGTCTATTAACTACTAAAATCAAAAAAGGATATATTTTGCTCATTCACACAGCGACTGGAGGCGTTTGGCTGAGCGCGATTGAGATTTGCAAGCATTTTGGGTGTACAATTATTGCTACTGCGGAAAATAAACGGAAACAGAACTATTTGAGGTCGATTGGAATCCAACACATTTTCCATTCAAGGAATACGCAATATGGAGATCTGATTCTGGAGCTGACGAATGGGAGAGGGGTTAATGTTGCCTTGAATTCTATTTAATAATTCCTCCCAACCTATTTAATTACAGGTTGGGAGGAATTGGATTCGAAGTTTTCGAATGGAACATTGAAATTCATGGAAAGCATGAAATTCTCGCCAGCAGAAATCTACCAAGCACCTCCATTCAGTGTAGAATTAACGAACAAAATACCAAAGGAGCAACTGTCATTGCAGTTCAGCTGGATGTCAGTAATTATGAGCAAAGCCAGGTTCTCATTCAAAACAAAATTAGGGGCAAGCTGCAACTTTCACCTTTGAGAGGAATAATAGACTTAGCCGGAATAATAAATGATGCCATCATAAAAAACCAAGACTGCCAAAATAACTTCTTACATTCGGCACCAAAATCTTGACCAAAAATCTGCCTTTGGAACATTTTGTCACCTTCTCACGCATGGTAGCCCTTTTCAGTTCACCTGGCCAATGTAATCACGCCGCTGCTAAGATATTTGAAGAAAATTTCATGAAACTACAGTAACTCCATTGAGCGTTCAGGTATTTTCGTCAATTGGGGTCCATGGGGTGAAGTGGAAATTGCCACAGAACTCGACATCCCAGGCTTGAAAACGCTTTCAAATTTCCAGGGAATCACAAGGTTAGAATACGCCATGAAGTCCCAAAGGGCTCAAACAGTCATCGTCAACTTTGAGTCTTTTGTAATGCTCAGAAAATTCATCCCTTACCTAGTACCTGTTTGGAAGAACGAGTTTGGCAGAAAAATGTGAAAACGAGCACGGTGGAAATTAAGTAAGATGAGTTTTGGCAGCAATATGATTCCTAGTCAAGTCAGAAATGGAAGAGAAGAACAATTTTCTCAAGGAGCAAATTCGCAACATTTTGAGAGCAAAGCCAAAGTTGGATGATGGTGACAATGTTGATGACAAACGGAATTTCCAGTAAAGTGTGACAAAAAATGTGCTGGAATTCGCAAGTAAAGGAAAGGTGAAGCATGTGTATCTGGCTTCGTCTCTACTTTCTGTGGCGAATGTTGATGAGGAAGGAAGAATTTCGGAGGTTTGGCCAAATGTTGGAGATTTTGATGGGGTGACAGCTCACGCTTATCCGGTTTCCAAATTCGTGGCAGATTTTTTTGTAAAAGCAGCAATGGAGAGGGGAATTTTTTGCAAAGCTATTCGAATCCAGCTGGCGGAGAATCCAAAACTGGAAGATGTCAGGGGATAATAATCACGCGTTATTGAGATACATTTTCATGATGATGAATAAAATCATGTCATCCATTCCACTCGCTGCTCCAATGCTTCCTGTGGATGTCTGTGCGGATATATCGTTTCGAGTCTTCTTTGATGAGAAAGCGGGATCTGATGTCTTTAATATTTGTCATACGCAACCGGATGTTGAACAGGAATTTGTTGGGGTTGCCAAAAGGCTTAGATATCATATTGTATTGTGGAGATCGCAGAGGTTACAAAGACGGTGAAGGAATCAAGCGGACCTGAAGGAAGGATACGACGCTTGCATTATTTGCAGAGCTGTACAGCGTACAACGCAGAGAGGCATTTTTATCATATTATTCCGGTTTGCCTGTACTCCGCGAGTGGATGGAAGGGAATGAGAAGGTTTGGTTGAACAGAAAAGTCCCGAGTCTTGTTCCTGATGTGTTCCAAGGGCAACAACGTACCAAGGTCAACAACATACCATCGACTACATCTACAATGATCTCAAGTTTGTCAAAGATAAGGTGTTGTCTGAGAAATTTGGATTGTCAATGTTACTTGTGTTTGTAAATAAAATATGTTTTTGTCCATTGGTTTGTATTTTTACGTGTAAATAATATCTTACAAGCGCCGACACTTTATTTAAAACTAAATGACCATAATTTAATTGTTTTCTTTGCCGAATGTAAAGTCGGGTCCATTTTAAGATGGCCCCTTCCTTGCCAAAAATTTTTACCTCCGACATTGCTGAAAATTTGTAGAATAATAGAGTTCGACACGTAGATTATGAATCTGTAATAATAAGATAGGTTTA
>JAQGAP010002672.1:0-14402 GCA_034697805.1 Orchesella bifasciata | reverse complement strand
AAAAAAAGTTAATATTTCTGACACTGATAAACGTTTAGCATTTGTATCTTGTCATCTAGTAGCGAAGCGGATTCATGAATTCATTAATGTAATCTCATTATTACATAATAGACAATGCCAGCAAGTGATAGTATGTGACTTAGGGTTGAGGTTCGCATGTGATTACAGAAAATACAAATTAGTTGAAAGGTTACACGCTGTGGCAATACCATATATTATGCTAAATGTGCTGCCAGACACTTTAACAGCTCGATTTACCAAGTCACAAGGTCACGTTTTCAATTTATCTGTAAGTAAAACTGAACCTACAGCAAGCCTTTTCGTGACGAACTGACATTTTCGTAATTCTTTCGACAGTGTTTATACGTACTGTTGACTGATAACCTTGTTTTTTGCAACCACACACGCTTACAATTGTAGTGTAATATAATGAAAAGTGAAAATAGTAGTCAACTTGATTCAGTTAAAAATTCTTTTGCGTAAAATAATCCCAGATAAAAAAATTCATCAGATCAGGGTTTTTTTCATGGTAAATACTGTACCTATAGTCTTGATTCGCGTTTTTTTTCTTGCAGATTCGGAATATTTCCCGTACGAAACGTCGTTGCTCACTGTGGATAAAGGTATGTAAAATAAAGTTGAACAGTCTCTGCATGTGTTTTTGAACTTCTTGCTTTATATGTGTCATACAGTTTAAACTATATACTAGAATGCTTATAGAATAACGCTCTGATCTTTAAATACGGATGAATTTACTATGTGTTATGTACTACCCTGAAATAAACATACATTTTACGTTTGTCATTTAGAACATTTCCCTTATATTCCATTGTCAAACTGTGCGGCTTGATGTGTACGCATATAGTAGCACACTTGTAGTGTGGATTACATACGAAGAAAAAGGCCTATGTTACACACTACACACACGAAATCGAGTTAAGGCTAGAACTGACGATGAGTGTGCCCCTTTTTTACCAGATTCGTGTCGATTTAGCTTGCTAAGCACAAAATGAAGCAGTTTCTGTGATTGAAAACTTTTTTTTTCGGACACTTCTGTCACGTTCAATAGACAGAAGCCAATAAAATAAGAAGTTTCCATCTCCTTTTTTCAAACTATGCTCTTTTGCTTTGCTTCACTAGTTTTTTGTGTAGCAGCACGTTGATAAACTCCAGAGCGAGAGAGAAAGAAAGAGAGAGAGAGAGAGTGAACAACAGCACAAAAGCTTTTCACAAGACTTCCGTTGAAAACTCGTGCTCTCGTAATATGACTTATAATGTTCGCCTAGTTTCTTTGAGATGTATATATGCCTGTTTCAGCATTTTAAAACGGGTGTTACACAAATCTAAATTTGTATTTTAACCTCCTTTCAAGTATAAAACTGATGGTTGGCTGGCTGGCAGCGTGCAAACTGTGAATTATAAATTAGTCAAACAGTAATGACAAGCACTACTTAAAGCGACAGTGTTTGTGTATGGGATGTAAGGGGATCTTCAAACTGAAAGCCACAATTTCCAGTGTTATTGAAATATTCAACGGCAGAAAGAACTACTTGACATTTTGCCATTTGATGAGTGAGCATTTTTAATCTATTAGTCACCCTAAGAATTTCACGCTGAAATAGGAGAAAGCACGACGCAAGTTCAAACTTCCTATAAATTTACTAATCATTCTTTTGAAGACGATGCTTATACGTTTGAGCGAGTTCCAATTCGTTTTTCTCTCATTGGAGTATAGATATATATGGATATATAGATATTTTGCAGGGATATAATAGACTGAAAAGTTGAAACTTCAAGTGAATATCAAGTGGAAACGCGGAGCCGCATTGCCGACGCAATGAAAAGATGTGTGGATTCATTCAAATTGTGCATTGTATCATCAAATAGAATATTTTTTAATTCAACAAGCTAAACACTTTTTGCAAGAGGGAATTGGAACACTTGCCAAAATCAAGAGATCTTCCGTGACGTATCGTATGAACGAACGGTAGAAGGAACGAGCTGTCACGGTACTTTCGAAGAAATAAAGTTTCCACAGACAGATTCGGCATGAGTTAATGTGTAGCATTATTATCGAGGCTGAGAGGGTAATTTTTTATGGTTTGCTGTGAGTCACACGTTGATTTGAAATTCGGTTGCATATGCATGTTCTCAGAGTAAAATGGGGATTATACAGAAATTAAAATGACTTTTGTAGCAAATCCATCACGTTAAAGTTTTTGAGAAGGGAACATGGATATGTATGCTGTTCCTTTTAAGCAGATTCTTGGAAGTTGAGGGAAGATTATCAGCAATTCATGAGGTTACTTGAGTTCTTAAATTTTTAACGTTAATATGTACACGAGCAAAGGAAGTGTCAGCGTAGAACCATGTCGTTCGTGTGTCGGGTTGAATATCTTACTGAATTGAAAGTAATGTTGTGTAAGTGGCAAAAAGAGCTCCAAACAGAATTGCTCTCTGTCTGAAGCGAGTCTACACGCAAACTGTGGCAAGAGAAGAGAGCACATACTATAGTAGCCCAGCAAAGACATGTCGTTAGTGTCACATGAATCGTGTGCCTTAAGAACTTTACGAAGGATATAATATAAGAGGCTGGATGGAGCACTTCCTGATATGTGTTACATTCATGGCGAGGGAAATGCGGTGCTAGAGCGAGGACTGCTAGCTTTCTTCATGCTGGAATAACATATTACATTGTTTAGGAATAATATAAGGAGCTCATTTACTAAAAAGCTTGAACTGGATTCATACTCGTTGGACGTGATGCAATGTTTCTCCATCTTTTTTTTGTGAGGAAAGGATGGGGCAGTAGTAGTAAGTAAACAATGTAGGAACGTTGAGTGAAATGGTGCTGAAGAATTTTTTTTTGTTGTAGCTATATAATCTACTGGCTTGTTAGGAGAAATTACAGGCTAATTCGTGAATGTGGAGCAAGAAATTGTGATGCGTAGCGGCCATTCCACGAGATTTATTGCAGACAGACAATACCTTGCTGTCCCATAATAGAAATCGAAAATTTGTTTAGGGATTTCGATTAGGGTAGAACGCAGAAAAATGCTTCAAAGATAGTGGCTCTCTGGTAAGCCATCCAATGATTATATTATTCTGTTCTTTCGAACATTTATTTTTTTCTTTTTCCGGCTACCTGGAGTGATGGAATGACTCACAGTCATTCACCATGTTTTTGTTGTACATGTTTGACTATTGATGCAGACATATATCTAGATTGAATTCCGGGTTGATACAGACACCAATGTGCACATTCATCCTTTAACTTTAGCCTACAAATATCGATTATCAGCTTTCCTTCCTCACCTAAGCCACCAGCATTCTACTAGTCAGACGAAACGAAGGATTGGAGAAAGAGTAGTAGGGAGTAGTGGTGGATTGTCAGCTCTGCATACACAGGGATATGGGGAGCGAGAGATTTCATAGCGCATCTGAGTTCTCTGGATAGCCATATAAACCGCTGCTCTCAGAGAGAACTGAGAAGGAGGGAGGGAGCGCTATGAGTTTTGGAGAAAACTTGTGCCAGAATTATTGCATCAAAACGGATTGAGTAAAACATTATTTCTTTCTTCCGAACTGTGCGGTAATGCCCAGCTTTTGAGTTATAGTACATATGCATAGATAATACAAAGAAACATAAAGCGTGTATTAGTACGCCTCTGCGTACTTAACCGCAAGAACTAGGGCCCGTGGGACTTATTATGATTTGCTACTACAGCTTACTCACCAACCAGCTTTGTTGCTTTCACTCATCCCCACATACTCTTGCTCACCGCCACCTTACATTACCCTACATATTTTCTCTACACACCACCGAAACCATGCCCCCTGATCCTAATATATTATATTGGTTGTACGAAATCTAATCCTAGCCGGAAGTATGTACTTTATGGAGAATTGCTTGAATGTTCAATGTAATACATGTTTAGAATCCATGTTACACGGCAAAATGTATTACTGTTATTATGGTAGATTGTTACGTTTGTGGATACTAGTGAAAATTACATGTGCAAATTGAGTGGTTTGCTACAGCCCGACGTACCCCAGTCCACGATAACAGACGACTTTTTCAAGCAAACAAGAGTAATGTTGTGTAGCTGATCTCACGCAATATCAAACTGCCATGTCTCCAGGGCGGACGACGTCAGTTTTGTATGTACACGTAGTAGTCTAAACTCGCTGGACAATAATAGGATGGCTAAAATATCTTGTAAAAAACTCTTGTAAAACTGTCGTTTCTCCCAATAATATTGATGGAGAAAATGTTTTTGTTGTAAAAGGAAAGTCGTCGGAGACGGGGAAGCTAAGAAAAGAGCGAATAACATACCGTCGCTCTCAGACGTGTGTACCTATCGGTATGTGAAACTATGGAAGGCATCCTAGACTTTCTGGCTTAACTTGAATCTTAAAAAAAGTACTTCATTTCATATCATTCATATGAGTCTCTGTGTGGTATGGCTGTAAAGATGATATAAATTGAGAAAATATAAAAAAAATGTAGTAATATAATCTACAACAGTGAAAATGGAATTTATTGGATTGCCATGCGCCCCCACCTCTTTTCCTAATATATGAGTTTCGTTCAGGCTCTATAACTCACTTGTTTGGTATACCAAATCCAATTGAATCCAGCTGTTTCAAACTAATGAAACAAAACTCTCATTTAGTCGCTCATCTGATCCAGAACAACCCTGATAGTCGCGAGCTGCTCAATGATCCAAATTTTGTGTGCGAGGCTAACGGACTGGTAGTGGTTGTGTGGTACATAAGTCGAGTAAGAGGTAGTCAATCCATTCACTACTACGTGTAAATCATTTGTTACATCTCTATCAAAATCAGATGGGAAATGAGTCTTTTTAAGACTTTCACTGGTAGCGAAAAATCGAAAAAAGGTATGAACAAGAGAAAGAGAGAATGGTAACAAACGCAGACATACTTTTTTCCACGCCTGTTCTTTCCGTTCATGTCAAAAAACTTTTGCTCGTTCTCCATCTTTCTACTCGCTTGTCTACAGCATAAAGTACAAACTCTAACTAACTGCTGAAATACCCTGGAATAAAAAAAAACAAGTGTGCAGCCTAGAAGAAGTAGATTTTTCCTCGAGTTGAAGAAGAAAAGAAGAATAAGAATTGTATTGTGGTCCCTTTCCACCAACTCCACTTTGGGCTCATCCATCTACACGCTTCATGTGGAAAGACAAGCATCTAAAAAAGTATGAGTTGAAGACTTTTTTTTCAATTTGGGATCGGGACAGGCACGAGGATATAGGAATAAAGAAGGATAGGATAAACGACGTATCTATACGAACAAGCGTAGAACGTGGTTTTGACTTCTCAGCTTAGTTAGTTGCATTTAGTTTGGTTCGTTGCTCCTGGCCGTGTTTCATTTATCTCTGCTTTGGTCCTTCTGCTGCTGCTGCCTCGTACTTTACAATGATTCCACTGCTCCCTGCAAAATACCACCACAGAGCACAAAGTGTAATATTACATGCCATTGCGAACTCTCTCAGAGCAAATTTCCACATTGTGGTAATGGGGTTCAAGACTGTTTCTTTCACGGTTTTTGCAGTTTTTACTGACTCTGTAGCGTCATTAACATGCCCCCCACATCATTCATATAATATGCGAATGACGGAACAAAATAAAAGGATGGCTAATATAAAATTCTAAACTTGATTCATATAATATCAGGTTATTTGAAACAGTTTAGATCATAACGTGGGAAATGTATAATTTTTTTTCTCGGAAAATATTCTTGTCAGTCTGCGAATCAGTTGGATGACTTGAATAGGATCATTATCATCGTTTCATTTGATTTCTTGTGAATTTCTCCTTTCTCTGTCTGAAAGTCGCTTTTAGTATTTGGGGACCTGATGTCTGATGTAAGTGATAAGGGAAGCATATCTAGTTTAATCTCACATAAGCTAACACAATGTTTGCCCAACTGATTTTTTGTTCGTTTTATGTGAAAGCATGTTGGAATGCTCATGACTCTTGGAATTAATGCCTCTAGGCACGTCCAAACAAATGCATGACTCCTCCTCATCCTGCTCCTGTCGTCCCTGTTCAATTTTTAGCTCTGTTATCATCCAGTCATTTCAGTTTTTGAAGGCATATGAGTTTTTTTTCAAAACTCAGCAATTTAGCGAGTTTTCCCTCAGCAAAATTTGTAGCCATATATGATAAGTTGATTATGGGAAATGGGAAAGCATTAGATGCTGAGGGAGAAGAAAGAAGGATGCCTTGTTTCTTGCGCATTTCGTAAATTTTGTGTGTAGTGTTACTGATTTTATTCTCGAGCGCCTAAAGTGGGTTGGTTGGTTATTTGGGTAAGTTAATGGTTGATGAAATGTAATGAGTATAACAACTGGGAGAGAAGAGGTTGCAAAAATTGTCGCTTTCTGTTTTAGTTTTAAGTATGTTTCTAGATATCCCATCCTCCTCCTTATTTTCACGACTCGTTTGCGCTATCTTCCCTCGCGAATGAGGCTCTGGAGTACGGAACGAAATAGTCAATCATTGCTAAATGCACCCTTTTAATTTTATTAACGGAGCAGAATATGCATGCCAGCTAGGGGATTGCTGCGTACATAATATGTATACGCAAACATAGACGACGACGACACTAAAAAGCAAGGACTATAAGGAGTCAGTATTTTCAGGTAACTGTTTATGAGCCATTCATTGGAGCTAAATGAAGGCACAATGGAGAATATATTAGCTCGTATCCATAAGCTTTAACGACACGATCCCATTAGCCAAAACGCTCTTATATGTATAGTCAATCACCAACGAGCTTTTGTTGAGGAGAGCACCAGGGCTTTTGTCGACGTACATACTATTCCTCCACGCTCACGTTGCACTGTTAATAGTTAATACTATTGTGTTGTTAGAATGTCGTAGTTTTCGTCGCTCGCTTACAATACGTTTTTTGGCAAAAAGCTGGCAAATGTGGAACATATTGGCAAGCTGACAATACATGGGGATGGGCGGCGAATAAAGTAAGAACCCCCGTTTTGAATGCATCTCACGCAGAATAAATGTTGACAGTCGACAGTCTGCCTTCCCGAGCTGTACGGGAACAACTCTTTTTCATTTAAACTTCACCCAAGCCGAAAAAGTTTAATAATCTATGAATGTTGTTGTTGCTTCTCTGGATGCTTTCTACTACTACTATATCTATGTAGTCCATTTTCTCTTTCTTCCGTCGCTGGAGACATAATAACGTACGCAGACAGAAACAGCGCAGCGGTTGCAAACAACAGAGTGAAACGAAAACGAACTAATAAAAACTACAGTGACTGAATGAATGAGCTACAAATGTGAACATTACTTTCAAGTTCAGAGAGTCCAACTGCCGTAAATAACATCAAATTTCGGAAACTCTCTCTCTCTCTCCTTCTCTCTCGCCATATGTTTATAAATTCCCTAACGGTTGAAGGGTTGGTTTTGATTAAAATGTATTTATATTTGTCAAACTTTCGATGAAAAACGATCCCATTTTTATGAAATCATAGTTTTTTATATAAATTCAGTTTCCTTTTATTGAATTTTATCCGCATAATTTTAAGTGCTTTCCTTAGAAAGAATTATTTATAACTTTGGATTAATGGAAAAAGCACATCAGAGCTTATCATGATGGGAGTTATTCAATTCGGTTATACATGTAAATTAAAAGCTTTAGATCAAAGAAGAGGTTTATCTGCATGCTCTTATTTGATGACGCAAATCTATAGGTTGTGCGCAATTCAAATTAGGAACAAAAGCGTCCACAATATGGTGAATATAATAGCAGCAAGTTGTAATCCTATATACAATTGAAATGGTAGGATTTATATGTATGTATAATATGTAAGTGGCTCTCATTAAATTTGCAAAAGTCAACTGTTTCACTACTCGTGATTTAAGTTTGGGAAAGGTTCTTATAATTTAAATTGGTGATTTTCTCGGAAATCATAAAACTCAGTATGATTCACTGGGAACACACACTAAGCTTTAAAATTAATGGATTAGGGCTGCCTGAGTGCAATAAATTTGGTGAAAAGTGTGAAATCGTGCTCCGCTTGCACGCGCAGATGTTACATACACATTCACGGACGTTTGACAAAAGAAAGCTCATGAATTAGCAAATGTGCTGCTTTGCCAGTACACGTCATGATTCGTCCAACCAGATTATACAGATTGGGAATTTAATTGTTTGATGGATCTGTGAGCATGCATTTGTTACAAGCTTACAAATCCGTTTTCCTTTGACAAGCGAAATTAATGATACCGGCGCTCGTTCATAAAACATGCTAGTTCATGTGCAGTAAATAACGACAGTGAGCAGACTACTATCCAAATGAAAACTGAAGGAAGACGTAATGCGAAAGCGAGCAGGATCCAATCTGATATGTAGCACCATTGAAACTAACAAAAGTGAGATAATGGGGAACGGAAGACAAGCTATATGAAAGGGGACAAAATAAGCTAGAGTTTAGGTTCTCTCTGATGTTTTAAGCTGTGTAATATATACTAAATTATGTATGTTGGTAATTTAAAAGTGGGAAAACGACGAGTGAATTCCTTCATTTTAATCTCACTTGGCTCCTGAATAGACTTGCAAATGAAAAAGTGATTGATTAAAAACTGAAAGAAAGCTGGTACATTATTGGTGCCTGGAGGAGCTTACTAAGAAATCCTGCTAAATGGATCTAAAGCCTCTTTTTCATTCCCAGCAGAATACAACCGGCTGCTGAGGTAAGGATAGAAAAAAATTCATATGGTGCAGCCTATACGCTGTAGTTTTTTGCCTCATCTCACTCCCGACGACGATTCAACATTATCAGAAGCTACTCGATTCTGACATTGACGTCCATCTGGGCTCCTTAATGCTATAAGTAATCCTTAGCAGAAGTTCTCCCTCGCGAGTCTACACTTCTCTGTTCATAACGTTGAATTAAACCCAACTTGTTCCTACCTACTGGAGGGCTTATATACATTTTGATACGATGCTCTGAGTAAACACTACATTTGTTAATTCATCAGCCTTTGGTCCGTAGTTGGATTGAAGAAACAGGTATACTGGCTATGTATATCATCATAATTTGGATAAGAAAGAAAGCTTAAGCTTCAGTTCATCCCTTCTTCAATATCTTATCCCTCCAAACTGTAAAGAGAGTCTTATTGAGACCAGAAAAGAAAATGAAAACTTTACAAAAAAGCATGTACATTTAAAGAAGAAGAAGCAGCTCGCTCTTCTGAGGATTTTTTTTGGGAGACCAAAATCAAAGCATATGCTATAGGGCCATACCTTTTATGTCTTCCAGCAACTTACTTCTTCTTCTTCTTTTGATATCTCATGGAAACTTGGCCAGAGCAGCTCGTCCATAGGCTAAGACGGTCTGACGACAAGTATCCAAGGGTATTTTCTGATTGACTGCAGAAAACGAAGGAGAAAGCCCAGAACGTCATACGATATGCGAGACAGCTTCCTTAAAGGATGTTGTAAATAGCTGGCAGATGTACTCCCTTTTTGTCAATTATTGATTATGAAGGCAATAAACTGGTAGTGCCTCATAAAATCTCAGCTTACAAACTACGCGGTTGAAGAGCGTTATTGTGCGCGCTCCAGTCCACTTCATATGTAATGGGGTGCAATGCTCATGTTTGTGCCTCTGTGGACGTCTTCCTAACGGAACAGTTTCATATCGTACTCCTACCATTATTTAAATCAAAAATGAGATTGTATCCTTGCTAATAATATGCTTTCAGAAACACACAAAAAAACTGAGACGACCATCCCATCATCAACAGTGTGTTTTCATAACAGGGAGCTTAAACTGGGGAGGGAAAACAGACTGCGAAATAGTACCAGTAAATTTCACTTCCACATAGTCTTTCACGTTCAAAGGAACGAGACAAAATTGCTCAGAATTGATGCGAAATTGAATGGGGCATGCATAACGACCTCACCAAATAAATGAACGTGCTCCCTACTTCCATTACAGTACGTACATATGAGACCCACCAAAAAAGAGGCATGTTGCGGCGTATGACCTCTTTGAAAATCATGCCTACAAACAAAAAGGAAACATGCACAAGCTACATTCAACATTATTTGTTTCCGCCAGACACGGAAATCAAATTTTATGCTTTGTATGTATTTGTCCGTTTTGTTTGAAAGGAACTAGCCTTTTTATTGACAACCTTGTTTCGTCAGTTTTCCGCATGTTTGATGAGGCTAATATATTGTTACATTCTCGTGTTTCATTGCGCCCTATATGAAATAGTTTTAATTTGTCGTAAATTGCCGTGAAATTGCTTTCAAATACATTCTGAATAGGATTTGATTGTAATCTTCATGATTGTCGAATTCAGAAAACTTTTTGTACAACTCATTATAAATTATAGTGTAGTTTCATCTAATTTGCATTTCCTAAAACGAACATCAGCAATTTGGCAAGACCTTTGTACATTTTTTATTGCTTGGATTTTCATTCCAACTTTCTTGTGGGTAATTTGAATTCTTATTACAATATTTTTCTTCCAATCTCCATATTCCGCCATTCTGAATTATGTATTAAGGCAATTAAGGATTAGAAAAAGTTTGCTCTCTGATTTGAAATGAGAAGGTCGGGTGGGGGTGAATTAAATCAAGAAATTGCCGACTGTACAAAATCCTTCCATTAGAAATGGAGAATGTGAAGGCGGAAAACGATTATGAAGACATCATACATTCCTGATGAAGACATCATAACTCGAGCATTATCAAACTGGCAAATGAATTACCCTCTCTCTCTCTCCTCTGCTCATTTACAATAAAGTTGTAGAACTGTTCAGAGAACCTCATTAGAATACTGAATTATGATGCGATAGATGAATCTTGAAGAAAATGGGTTGCATTCCTGGAAGAAGTATTGATCTGAAATGGGAGCGAGGGAGAGAAAGCAAAATGTTAATATCAAAATGGTGGTGAGATTAGGCTATATGTATGTAGGCATCAACAAGAATACCCCTTTCCTTCATTTTCCTTTATCGTTTCATTTCCTTTCGTTTCCTTTGTGTGGAGATTGAATTCAATGAAATCATCCGGCCCTTTTCTTTTCCAATGTGTACAAGCTTGAGGCTGTACTACTATCCATATAGAGACTTGTAAAAGGCACTTTCTCGCACCTTATCATTAAGAGTATATATTTGTACATTATACAAGCATATTATACTATATATATGCTGCTTCTACTCGTCTAGATGTGAACAGGCATGGACCCTACATATATTATTATACGTATATAAGGTTTAAAACAGCAACAGCTTAACTTATCAAAGTGATGGCTCATAACTGTTGTCTTGCCTTTAGAGAGTAGAAGGAAACAGGAGAAAGTAGACCAGGATGGAGCCTACTATCCTTCTCTTCCTCTATCATTTATTTGTTCGAACTTTTCCATCGATGGAATAGGTAATGTCCTGATTTGAAAGTTAAATGATCACCCCAAATCTACCATCACACATATATTCTCAAATACTGCACATCCTTCTCGTTTCCTCACCATTACAGGGAAGGGGTGGTGAAAGTTGTAAAGGTATTTAAGAAGGAAACCTTGGGAAATGCTGTGGTGGATCATTAGATTGCATAATATAGAATTGTAACTACTTTCTGAAAGGAATGAAATCGTTAGATGATTCGTAGAACTCGCTTTACACACACACTTGTGTGGATGTCCATACATTCATGTTCTTCATGCAATATGCATGCATTAGAGGGAGTCAAGTAAGCAAGTAAAAAGGAATATTCTCATTGTTACGACGTTATTAGCAATTCTGAGACTTTAAGGAAGATGAAAATTAGTTTTCACTTGCAAATTCTTTGGAAATTTTTCGCTCAACTCCGGCGTGAATAGTGAATTTATGGAAAATTTCAGCATGTTTGTTGAAACTCGGTGGCATATGAGACGATGTTGGAAATGCATATTATGCGGATTAACTTTCTTCTCGTTGAACTGACTGGCTGAAATGATTTCAGTGCAGCCATGTTGAAGCACGACCCGCTATAAATTTAAGGTTAATTTCACATCCTCGCGTATAATATCAACCATCATTTCATAAATCAGGAGCAATGCGCAGAAATGGTGACTTTCATGATGTCTACTCATCAACAAGTAAAGCCATTCGACGAGAGCTCTGCTTTTCACCCATAGAATTTTCAGAAAAAGGCGAGAGTCACAGTGAAAAATAGATACTTGATTTCATATTGTGCTTGTTAGAGAGCTCCAAATTACAATGCAGTCAATTGGAACAAAGTGGTCATTGAACGACAAGGGAAAAATGGAGTCAACTTTGAGCTCCACGCTGCCTGCAAAGGGCAAAAAAGGGAAAGCTCGACGAAGTTTACTAACATCGTCAAACTGTTTTCTGTTGTTGTCCTGTTTCCCTTTGCTCACACAGCTCAGAAACGCATTTATAGTTCATTAAAGAAGTTGTTCCTGTGATGTGTCACAAGATGTTACGATTTTTACACTTGCTAGTTTTCTCCTTTATTCATTTTCCCTTTGCTTTCTTTCGCAGAATTTCATTTAAAGCAAAAGTGGATCAGTGAAATGTCGTTAGTAATCCTGTATAGAGAGACTTTATGAAGTCTGCTATTATAGGATGTGTGTGTGAGCATTCTTATATACAACTTTCTTCGTCCCTTTCTCAAAGCGCACCGTCTTTTTCAGTTGAAATGTTTTCAAACTCCACATGCATTCATTCGTGCTCTCTGTACATATTGTAATGGTGAAAATGAAATTTTAACCCTCCGGATACTATCTCGCTCAAACGTTCCTTGCCGATTTAAGGAAGGAAATACTGTCGAAATTGCAGACTTGTGAAAGTGCCTTAGTAAATACTTATTTATTTGTCGCAGTCTTAAGCTATTCACAAAAGTAATGCTACACTGTTTATGTATATATATATGTGTGTATATCACATTTGTGTACATTGGAGAGCCCATGTTTGGAATTCACTGAGTGAAAATTTTACTCAAGCATATAATATGCATAGTTGCACACACACACACAGGGACGAGTAAGTAATAGATACATAGGCACATTTGAATACGCTCTCTTCCTACTTTGTATAATATATATACATCCTTGACTCGGCAATAATAATAACGCTAACTGGAAACTGGAACCGTTGGGCTCCCTATTGAAATGAAATGCCTGGGTGGAATCGTCTTCCCATCACAGAAGTGAATATGACGATTCCCGCTAACAAACACTTCATTCTATTTTATCCTGTTGGAACGTCAGTTCACCACGTTGGGTGGTGATGTAAACTTGCATTCTAAGGAGCCACCACCATATAACAAACATGCATGTATATCCCCTTGAAGAATGAGTGCAGAGTGATTTGATGAAACTAGTACGAATCTATGTTTACAACCCATCCTTTATTTGCTCATCTCTTCACTCAAAAAGCAAAGAGACACGCATGGAATGGTATCACTCATTTTGCATGATTTTGTAATCTATATTTATTTAGTTACATGTCTATAAGAGCTTTCTCCCTAGCATATTATGCATATATCCAAATCAAAATTATTTTCACTGAAATCTTCCTCAGAATTTATGAGGAGGATTGCAAGTATAGATTTCAAAATCCGGTTAAACTGACAGCGTCTTCGGAATTAAATAAGGGAGGAAGATTGGAATGGAAAGTAGAGAAATGCGACAGCGTGTGGCAATCCGTTATGTATGCAGAACATATATATAATAGCATTTTGTAAGAGAAAGTGTCACACACTGAAAACACCTCAACCTCGGCGGAGAAACATAAAATATTGTAAGAGATTTAGTGTGCATTGCCCCACAAGATTGCATTGTTCTTTCTCTCCTTCCCTAGAGAAGACGGGCGATCGATCTCATTTTCTGAATCTACAAACCCGGATATTAAATTTACTTACTTTTGTAAGTTGTAGACGTCAGATTTTCAGTCACGAGAAACACAAACGAAGAAAAGGTAGTGGGAAGGAAACGAAAAGGGGGAATTGAGCAAATATTAATTCATTTTGTACATGTGTACACATGCATTATGGAGAAGAAAGAGTGTGTACCTACAAAACTACAAGCTTTGCTTTGGTGTGTGTTCCACATTTAGAATGATCAGTGGAGCGAGTTTAAAACGGGAGTTTTGTATGTACCATATACTCCCGCTGGAGTACATCCAAATGCATATTCAAGTAGTTATTTTATATGTTTTCCATAAATGCATCCAATTGTGATTTTAATCATGGGCACGATCACGAGCTGATTTTTCGTTGTCTTTGTAATGATACGTGCATATGTCTAAGAAACAGGAGGAATAAAAGACATGCCAGTGGCAAAAACAAACATATTGAATAAAACACTAGACTAGAAAGTCAAGAAGAGCTTG
>JAQGAP010002671.1:0-14411 GCA_034697805.1 Orchesella bifasciata | reverse complement strand
CGCTACGGAATTCTGAATAAACGGGAAGATTTCACTTTCATCCATTTTGTGATAACTGTAACATCAATGTTTATTCTATTGACTTTCTCGTTGATCGGTTTTGTGGCGGTAAAGGATATACGAGTATATGTGTCAGCTTTAAATGGAATGTTTGCTATGGAAAGAAAGGCTTGGAATGGTAAATTTTTTAGTTTATTACCTGATTCATTAATTCAATAATAATAAAACAATTTTTAATTTAAAAAAATAGAAATAGATGCAAAGGACGGATTTCCAAAACCCGTCATTTCCTCCACCTTTTTCTTCATGGTGGTGATTTCAGCTGCGATTCTACCTTTTTTAATTTTGCCTATTACAATTCTGGGCAAATTTGACGTGTTCTACTTTTTCCTGAGTGAGTTATTTCCAACTCCCAGTACAACTATGCAGATCGTCTTCATTTCTATCCGGTGTGTCCTTCTCTTCCCAGTATTCTTCGATAGTGGCAGAATGACCGCATACATTGTGCTGATGATGCTGACCTACCTAAACTCCATGAATTTTATGTCCCAGTTGTTGCTTCGAAATGTGAAAAATTGCGAGTTTTTCCTCAAATTTTATAACGTTTATGCGCTCCTTTTCAAAAGGATTCAGTTTATAATTGAGTTCGGAGCTTATATTGTTCTAACGATTATTTACTGGGTGATTATTGTTGCTGGCTGCATCTCAGTGAGAGGGTTTGGTAAAATACCAATTTTATTTTATGCAACAATTCTATTCGCAGGAATTGGTTTTTTTGTTGCAAAATTTTACTTTCTGGCAGAGTTCACAAAAGTTTGTGATAGCGCGTTTTTGTTGCTAGCTGCCGTTAGGCAGCAGACAAGAAAGAGGTATAAATTGACGAAAACGGTAAATTTGAGAATAAAAATGCAGCAAACTATTGCCTTGCGACCAATTGAGGTTCGATATGGTATGTTCTTTGTATTTCATAGGGATTTTGTTGGCAAACATTTTTCACTGTTGTTGGAGCGCACGTCAGACATGATTCTGCTGTTTGATATGTAAACCTGAAGGTCGAATTAAATAAATTTACATTGAATAAAAGCTGAATTGTTTTAAATCAAGATTGGATGCGATATTTTTCATTGAACAAGCATGAAATAAAACCTGAAAATATAGAAGCTTTTAAACGTTTCCGTGTGTATCGCACGTTGCCCCAAGACAACCTATTCTTTTCGCGGGAAATTCAATTGAATCGGCGTTCTTTAGGAAACGAAAGCACTGTTGTTTAGTCCACTAATAGCACTCTCGCTCACCAAAACTTGGAAAGCGGATATTTGTTTAACGATTGTTTAGCAAATTAAGTTATCTCGTTTCGATTACTTCAATCATAACAGTAAAGACGCAAGATGGGTTCACGTGTCGTAAGGGGACTTTTCAAGTCCTTCAATCGCCATTTTCAAAGTGGGGTCAACAGCTTCGCCGAGTTTGAAGCGTCGGTAAATCCCAATCAACAAAAATTGCAGGCTGCCACAGGCCGAATGGAAAAGAGTAAGCGAAATACAACCACTTTAAATACGAAAGGTTTTAAGAAATGTTAAAGTTATCAAGTTTTTCTCTTTCATTTCCAGCTGTGAACCACGTCAATCTGATGGGTCGAGTTGGAGGGGATCCCCAGAAGAGGGGCAGTCAAGAGCACCCAGTCGTTGTCTTCTCGGTGGCCACCCACTCAAATTACAACTATCAAACTGGTAACCTTTTTTAACTTAAAGGTTTTCGAAATAATTGAGAATATTTATGACAATTTTAGTTATCGTGTTTTTAGGTGGCGTTCTTCAAAAGACGGACTGGCATAGGATCTGTGTGTTCAAGCCTTATCTCCGGGATTCGGTGTACAAGTACCTGAACAAGGGTCAGCGAGTCTACATCACTGGGAGGGTCTCTTATGGGGAGGTCAAGGATGAGAATGGGGCTTCACACACGACATCGAGTATCATTGCTGACGACGTCATCTTCATCTCACCCACTCCTCCCTCCAAATCTATGGGAGAGGATGAGCTCGAGGTCGATTAATAATAATCTATTCGTGGGTGGTAGCGATATGAATTTAAATTAGTTTGACAAAATTCATTATTACCATTTTATTTCGTGAAAACATTTCTGAATAAAAATAATATTACAAATTAATACATTAGACTGCTAAAGTGTTTACAAAATACGTCCATCCCTCATGACCTTGACATACATCCGACCGTTAACGCGATCATGCCGAAACTTAACACATTTTAGTTTAGGCATCACCTCGAATCCCTTTTGAAATCGTTCGATATCCGCCTGAAGCACATCCTGACCAGTGACCAGATTCAGTTTCTCGAGATTGGGGAACTTTTCCTTCAACACCTCCGTAATCCAGCTCCAGTTCACGTTGATGAGCTTCGTCTTGAAGATCCTCAGCTTGGGAAACACTGCCATTTGCTCATTTGAGCAAGACCTCTACCTTCAGCTCAACTAAAGTTATCGCGAATTGGTTAATGGCTGCAATGAACTGCCCCACTGGAATTGGGTAAACTGACTCAATTCTGAGGATTTTCAACGGCCAACCGACTCCACAAGCGAATTTCGGGAAGAATCTTATTTTATCCGTCTCCTCATCAAAGTCGTTGTAAAACAGCCCAACATCTTGAACATTGGGGACCAGTTCGGTTATCAGCGCTCCAGTCAGTTCTCGACATCCAAGGAAGATTCCTGGAATCTCCAGCTTTTTTAAGGCCGGTCCACACTGGCGAAGCAGAAACAAGAGCAAGGAATTCTCTTCATTCTGGTTTAAGTACTGGATAGTTAGATAAGAAAGGTCCCTTAAAGTCGGGAGGGCGGGTGAAATTCCCAGTTCCCTCAAGTCGACCTCTCGCCAAGTGATTCCTCCCCAAAGGTACAGAGTTTTGATGTTTGGAGCGAGATTAAGCAAAGTTGTTAGGAAGGTGACCGACTCAGTTGTTGACTCAGTTAATACATCGAGGTCGAGTCTCCAAACGTGGTGTCCAAACCTGGAGAGAAGACACTGGCTTCTCTCAAAATGCGGAATGGGATCGAAGGACTCCTGAATATCGACAAATCTGGTGAGCAGTGGGTTCCCTCGATGATCCTGGAAATGGGAGAGGAAACTGGAGATGTCCCCGGACTCATTGAACGTATATTTTTGGAGGAATCGAACTTTGTCCCGGGTTCGCTTGTGGCGTGTTTCTTTCACGAGGTTTGAGCTGGGTTGAAATTGAAGTAGGATGTAAATGGTCGTAGGTAAGGATTTCGTCGACTGCTGCCTTCACTTTTTTGCTGACCAACCGACAGTCCCGGAGAGTTTTGAAGGGGAGGTAGTCCATCACGATTTGAAGAATCTATTCAAAAATAATTTACAAAAGAAGAATTTTAGTATGAATTATTTTTTACAGGAAACCTTCAATTTTTACGTACCAGGGGAAAAAGAACCCGCTCCTTTTTTGACGACACAATCTGATCCCATAATGGCAACGCGAGGCTCACTGAATGATAATCAGCTGGGGTTAATTTATCGAAAATCAGGTCCCAAACCTGTAAACAAAAGTTAAAGACAGGTGTCCGTTTGTAAATTGAGCAGTTGATAGATATAAAGGTGAAATTAAACAAAATCCGAAGTTAACCACTCAGACTTACCTCCTCCGGTAATTGGTACTGGGTGGGAAGGCTCACGTTCCTGTTCACCAAAACTCCACCATCTTCACCATCGTCTTCGACACCCATCCCTTTGCTCAATGACATTTTCAAGTCAGATTCGAAACGATTCAAATTAATTAATAAATAAATTGCAATTTATCAACTTCAATGACTGCTCACCTCATTTGTTGTCAAAGAACAATGGATTGCATTGCCCAATGTTCGATTGGTAAAAAAGCAAAAATACTTTCCCGCGCTAGTGCTTTTGCCTTTGGGGTACTTTGTACGAAATGTCAAACTCTCTATGGGTTCAAATAAATCGAATAAATCGTTTCACGTCAACATTTATTTAATTTTCCGCAAATGACAAACGATTTAACAAACTCTTCTGAATAAAAACGGCTACAAGTTCTAAATGGTTTACATTAAATTCTTGAAATCGCTACTGTATCCATCCCTCGTGACCTCGATAAACTCCCGAGTTTCCATACTTCCAGGAATCCTATCAAACCAGAACAGCACCCGCTTCAGATTGGGCAGCACCTCAAACCCCTCCTGAAAGCTTTCGATGTCCGCCCGAAACACGACCATGCCAGTGACCAGACTCAGCTCCTGGAGATTTGGAAGTTTCTCCTTCAACATCTCCATAATCCAGCTCTTGTTCACGTTGATAAGCTTCGTCTTCAACATCTTCAGCTTGGGAAACACTGCCATTTGATCAGCGAAGACCTTTCTCAGCTCGACAATTTCATTGGTGACCAACGATGCGGAGATTTTGAGCTCGATAAGAGTGTCCTTGAATTGGTTAATCGCTGAAATGAGCTGTGTAACCGGAAGTGGGATTTCTGAGCTAATTCTAAGCTTTTCCAGAGGCCAGCCGAATCCACTGGTGAATTTAGAAAAGGAGATCACTCCACCGCGATCCTCATCAAACTCTTGGTAGCGCATTGCAAAGTTTCGGACATTCGGGATAAGCTCGGTGAGTCCCTCTCCGCTCACTTGTGGACAAGCGAGGAGGGTTCCACGACACTCCAGCTTTTGAAGCTTGGCTCCACACTGGCGAATAAGAAAGAGGGCCCCATCATCGCTGGAATTGTTTTCATAAGTATTCCAATTGAGTAAATGCTCCACGTCGAGATAAGTGACGTTCCTCAAACTCGGGAGGGATAGTCTTCTTCTCCGTCTTTCCTCGTCTATCCATACTAATCCTCCTCCAATTGTGAGCCGCTGAAGGTTGGGAAGATGACTCAGATAAGATGAAAATATCGTGGCTGACTCAGCCGTCGTGTCGCAGTCCATGTCGAAAGACATCCATTTAATTTGGTTTCCATATTTTGAGAGCAGGGTCGAGTAGATTTCCATTGGATCGACGGACTCTCGAATATCGAGGTAGCTGGTCAACAACGGGTTTCCACGGTGGGAGGTGAAATGACGGAGGAATTTGGATACTTCGGTAGGTTCGTTGAACGTGTATTTATCGTGGAATAGGAGGTGCGCCCGGGTGAGGAAGTGGGACTTTGGTTTCACAAGTTTTGAACTGGGTTGAGGTGGAGGATAAGAGGCGTCATATTGGAACACTTCGTCAACCGCTGACTTCACAGTTTTGCTGACTAGCCGACAGTCCAGAATAGTTTTGAATGGGAGGTAGTCCATCACAGTTTGAAGAATCTGTAGACATCAAAATACTGAATGAAAATTAATTAATAATGAATTTTAATTATTGTCGGTGATTTGGCGTACCAGTGGGAAAAGTACCCTCTCCTTTTTTGACGACAGGAGCTCATCCCATAAGGGCAACGCGAGGGTCACTGATTGAAAATCATCTGGGGTCAAATCAGCGAAAATCAGGTGCCAAAGCTGTACAAAAGTGTCCGATTTAAATAAAATCACTTGGTAAATGGACTTAAATGGTTGACAGTATAAATTAGAAGCTCAGTCAAACTCACCTCTTCCGGTAGTTGGAAACAGGTGGGAAGGCTCAGAGCTACGTTGGCTTCCATTATAATCTTACTTCCTCAAACGTATTGGAAAACTTTACAAATCAAAAAGGATGGTAACTTGTTGTAAAAGTATTTGGTTTGATTTGGATTCTCTAGATTTCGGCGAGGAGCAGTAAAATTTGAACCAAAGTTATCCCTCCCATACTCATGTCTTTGTTTGCATGGCCATCGAGTAAACGTCAATAGTTTCCTTCAGAAAAGAAGGAAGCTTTTTGCGTGCTATGATTTGCTTTACAAATTGCCACATGTTTTGTCAATGCATCATCGTCCTTAAAGCTTACAACTTTGCTTTCGACGGATCATAAATAACAAGAGGAAGAGTTCATTTTCTGTGTAGAATGTAGATTATGTAGTTATCTAATTACCTATGCATGTATTGTTCATCATTATCCCGACACCATAAATAGGATTATATCCCCATTAAATTTTACAATGTGGTGTGCGGGCTGCAACAACTTAGTATGCGTGCATACAGGAACAACCTCCCAATTTTTACACCAAAATGTTGCATAATAAAACAAAATTTGCATCTTAAATTTAAATCAAAAGAAGGAAAAATTTCTGACTAATCATCCTGAAAGTTTTAATTTTAAAAATCTTGGTTACATCATTTTTTAAAGGCGTGTTTAATGGATTCGGTAAGTAAGGTAAGGCTGCAAGTCATATTTTGGTACAAGGTGACAGTAATAAATAACTAACGATAATTGCTTCCTATACTTTGTTAAACCAGCAGCATTTTTTCACCGAAAACAAACGTGTTCAATATATCAGTTCCATCGCGTTATTGTACGCTGGCAAGTCATAAAATCTTTATGGTATGAGCAGGTCATAAAATGCATCCGTTTAAATTGAACAGTCCAACCTACACTTCAAATCATAAAGTACGTTGTAGTATTTCTTTCCGATTCAATTGCTTCTTCAAAACCAACGGGGATACCAAATAAACTGGAAAAATGAAGCTATTCTGTGCAGTCATGTTACTTTTATCCCTTTTATCTCTTGCAGAAGCTAGGTCCGTAGTTCCTTCTCCGGTGGTGAACGTAAGATACCTTAGCTTATATGGAATTTAATTTTTGACTCATGTTTAACGTAAGCAATTCTAAAACCCAATTATTTTGTTTTGAAGCATGTCCCTGCCGATACACAGGCCTCTGCTGCATCCGCTCGGACCACCAAACTTGGAGTGTCTTCAGTGGGGCTTGATGGTTTGTTTCACTAAACATTTAATGGGAATGTGTTGAAAATTTGTGTTGAATTGCTATACAAAAGTTTTTGGTGCAATCTTAAAATAAATAAACAATTTTCATTAATAAAAACATATAATTTGCATATCGATATGGTAAATTTGTTACTTCTCATATAAAGCACAACTACTTTAAAATTAAATTCAAGTTACGTCCAATTAACCTAAACTACATTGCAAGTAACTGATAGCGAAGTAAGAGTAAGAAATTAAATATTGCTTAGTAAGCCGCCCAAATGTTGGTAAATGGATGCGCAACATTCAAACTCAGAATTTGGTAACCAGTTATAAATTTTCTGTTACGAGATATCCCAGTATATTCTTCCTTTTCCCTACAAACCTATCGCTATTTCATTGCTTAAAAAAATATGACACAACTAAAAATGGAGAACCAACCAAAAATCCTAAAACTAGAATTAACAAACCTTGAAAAACATTTATGAAAATGATGCTGAGCCCCACAAGAGTTACCCGTAATGTTGGTTGATGTGCTGAAATAAGATGGATCAAAAATAACATTTATCAAGCTTTTAAACGTTTGCTGCGCTCTATAGACCTGTATAACTTTCCCATCTTTGACATTATTTTAACTCGCAATACCAACATATACTTGCAATCACTGCTAAGTTAACAAGTTTTGAGGATACCTTTAAATATAATGGTAAAACATACATTCAATTTCTTGATGCCGGTACATGACCATGTTTTCCATCATTTCATAAATAATTCATAGTGAAGATCCACGACAAATATTTTGATGGTATGGTTTTAACCTCCTATAAAAATATTTTATATCCTAATCACAAGAACAAAATTTAGTGCTTTTGATGGTTAGATACCACCAAGTTATTGTCTTTTTCCTGTTACATGTCGCTATTCTTTTCACATTAAAGGAAGGAAAGGTACCTAAGCTATTTCCCTTATCGGAGAAACCATAACAGTAATAAATTTCATATTAGTTTAAAAACATGTTCAAAACTTTAAAACTTATCTTTATACTGACTTACGCTTATAAAGATTACATGGACATACGTTATATAAGACAAGACTGAAGTTTAAAATAAAATATTTACAAGCATCGGCCTTTTTCGGTTTTATAATCATGGCTTTTGGTACTGTTTTTTGAACCAGTTTAGATCAACCATTTCTGCAAGACCAGTGGAATCAGTTTTTCTCCGTGGGTTGAAGTTACATCAGTTTATTGCTAACCGCTGAATCATTATCAAACTCATTATTTATTGCACAACACTTTGATTGAAACAGCTTTAAACACCACATTTAAAATATGCTTTCTAAATCACAAATCCTCGCATTTAAACTTCATAAAATTCTGTTCAGCTACATCCCACACCCTCTTCCTTTAGGATGGGATTGTAGTTACAATAATGTAGTTGTGTCACCCTCCTATATACGTTGGATTCCACTGTGGTTGACTATTTTTTATTTTTTTATTCATGCACTACTCTCCACCTTCGTAATTTTACGCTATGGGATTATCAGTAAACGAGAGGATTTTACTTTCATCCATTTTGTAATCAGTGTAACATCAATGTTTATTCTATTTACTTTTTCTTTGATCGGTTTTGTGGCCGTGAAGAATATAAGAGTATATGTGTCAGCTTTAAACGGAATGTTTAGTTTAGAAAGAAAGGCTTGGAATGGTAAATCCGTTATTATATTCCCTGATTTATATGCCAAACAATACTAAACGGTCTTTTAATTGTTTATAGAAATAAATCTAGAGGACGGATTTCCAAAACCCGTAATTTCCAACATCTTTTTCTTTACGGTGGTGATATTTGCTGCGGTTCTGCCTTTTTTGATGCTGCCTATTGCAATTCTTGGGAAATTTGACGTTTTCTACTATATCTTGAGCGAGCTGTTTCCAACTCCCAGTAGTACTATGCAGGTCGTTTTCATTTTCATCCGGTGTGTCCTTCTCTTCCCAGTATTTTTTGACAGTGCCAGAATGACCGCATTTGTAGTGCTGATGATGTTGACCTACCTAAACTCCATGAATTTTATGTCCCAGTTGTTGCTTCGAAATGTGAAAAATTGCGAGTTTTTCCTCAAATTTTATAACGTTTATGCACTACTTTTCAAAAGGATTCAGTTTTTAATTGAGTTTGGAGCTTATGTTGTTCTAACCATTATATACTGGGTGATTGTGGTTGCTGGCTGCATCTCAGTGAGGGGGTTTGGTAAAATGCCAATTTTATTTTATGCAACATTTCTACTTGCAGGAATTGGTTTATTTGTGGCAAAATTTTACTTTCTGGTAAAGTTCACAAAGGTGTGTGATAGCGCGTTCGTGTTGCTAGCAGCCGTAAGGCAGCATACGAGAAAACGTTTTAAACTTACAAAGCAGGTACGATTGAGAATAAG
The DNA here is from genome assembly GCA_034697805.1 of Orchesella bifasciata. Lineage (NCBI taxonomy): Eukaryota > Metazoa > Arthropoda > Collembola > Entomobryomorpha > Orchesellidae > Orchesella > Orchesella bifasciata. Next base: position 5,117 of record JAQGAP010002671.1, on the reverse strand, counting down.
GATGCAGCAGACTATTGCCCTGAGGCCTATCAGTGTTCGATATGGTATGTTCTTTGTATTTCATAAAGATTTTGTTGGTAAACACTTTTCATTGTTGTTGGAGCGCACGTCTGACATGATTCTACTATTTGAGATGTAAACCTGAAGGTCAAAATAAAAGTGGAATTGTTTTAAATCAACATCCGATACGATATTTTTTATTGAGCCCGTATGGAATAAAAGGCATCCCACAAACTAGCGTTCAATTTATACAAATCTTAACATTTTTTAAATCAAACTTTTAATTTTGATTTTAAATATTGTTATGTTAGATAACTGCCTGAAACCCCTAGTAGTTTTTATTAGCTGTCCGATTCAAGCTTTGTTAAATTTTAAAATACATTTAAACTATTGACAGTTATTTTTCACACTCATTTCCTCCTCTGGCAAGAACAAGCTGAAAACCTCCTTGAACCACGCTGCTATCTGTTGTAAACTCGAGTAGTGCCAGGTCCGAGTTTGATATTATCGTTTGATTTCCTAAAACTCTGCAATAAAATCACGAAATAACATTGTTTGATATCCCACCAAGGTAAATAATAATTATATCAAATGTGTCCCAAAACTTACTGCTCCTGCCATTCCCATTTTATTTGATTGCCAGAGTTTCCCATGAAAACGTAAAGATTCACTAGATCGCAACATTTCTCCAACGAGTCCTCCATGAAGAGAACATTGGTTCTTTTATTCGAGTTGAAAATATTATTCGTAGGAACAAGAACGAATAGGGAGATTTCATCATTCGAATACGAAGTCGATGTATTAGGGTGATGCAACACTTCAAAATCCCCGTCAAAAATAAAATCTGTAGAGTTTCGAGAGATATTGTTACCGCCGCCGATGAACCCAGCGTTATATTCTAAGAGAAAACCGGTATATCCCTGCACATAGTCACTTGAATGGAAAGTTATCATGAGAACATCACATGAAAAATATGGGATTGGTCCTACAGATCTAAAATTTAAAAAAAAATATTTGTAATATAAAATTAGACTTTCATCATAATTTAAAACCAAAAGGATTTACATATCTCTGTGATAAGGTTGACTGCCTTTAGCAAAACAGCTGGCTGTTATTTGAGTGTCGTAGTCATTTGTAGAAAATCCAACTTGTCGCAATTGCATGGTGTAGCCGGAAGGATTCCTTCCTCGAATTATCCACACGCACCTCTCATTTGGTACAAGTGGCTCAAACAACCGGTAGGAAATTACACCCCCAGTGGAGTTCAGCACTTCCCCGCAAACGGTAGAATAAACAGAATTGTTGGGAGAAGAGTAAGTGTTTTCGTTGGGTTTAAACTCATAATATGGTGCCTCTTTTGACTGTGGAAATTCAGCTTGGGTGGATACGAATGATGATAGAATTGCGGCAGAAATCACTACAAACACAAATTTTAAAGGAGGCATTTTTGTAGAAATTATACTATGCAATGGAAAAACAATAAGCTTTGCTACAGTTCTGAACAGCGGATTACGGATGATATTTTTTGGAATGATCAAAAATTATAATATGTATGAATGCTTCAACGTGAAAGAAATAATTATTCAACTGCTTTAGGATATCATCATCCATATGGAAAACAAGGTCATAGTGAAATTCCTCCGAGCTGATTTGATAACGTAGCTTATCACAAACGTTATCGGTAACTGAAAGATTTAATATACCAGAAATGAACACAACTTTGTATGCATAAAATGGATTTTTCAATTATTGAGCGTATCTGAAATAAAATGAAGTACGCAGATTGATATTTATCGACTAATTGTAGCTTATGTATGTATCCAAAATATACAAAGCCTGTAAAGTATAAATTTTATATAACGTACATTATCTTTAAATCCGCACATTATGTCAATGAAAAATACTAGACTATACTATTAGAACAGTTTTGGTTTTCAATTTTGCAGAATTTTATTGCGTAGTTTGCGAGAGAAAATCCCAATACATTTTTCATCCTATGAACGGATGTTTACATCCGTTTTCGTAAAAAAGAGAATGAGTTCAGTAAATTTTTGATTTCTATCATTCCATTCTTATTCTGTGAAACGTTTGGTATCATTTGAATAAAATGGTATGATTTTTTCGTAAATACTGAAGATTTGGTAAATCCGAAGGAAAATGTTTGAATATTACAGGGTTTGATACGTGTGATAATTCCAGTGACTATATATAATTTTCCTTATTGAATTTTTTTTACTATACTAAAACTCTACTTGTCAAGTACATCGAATCAAAACAACATAAATGAAGCGGAATTTATTGCTCAAATTATAATTATTATTATTATTTATAGATAGAACATTGTTATTTATTTATCAATAGAGCTCTAAAAGTACCTCTCACAACACCCCTGAAAAACTTTAATACTGTCAGCTTCCTAATCGTATAGCAATTTTCGTGATGGATCCTAATCGGTTTACACGACTTTTTAAACTTTTTCATATACTTGTTCCTCCAATCCGTTCCCCAATTCCAATAGTTCCATGACATTAGTGTTTTCTTGGCAACTTGTTCCAGCGTTCCACTACACGCAACAAGGCCGCCGAAAACTACAGTAGTGGTTGCCGACCACGCTATTAAAAGTGCCCTGTGCAATCCTTCCGTTTCAAGCCATCTCGTAGCCAGAATGAAATTGCAGAATAGGATTTGGTTCAAACAAACCGTTTGAAACGGAATCAACATCCAGCTGTATAACCTCATGATTTCATCATGCAAAATTACCAAGGATCTGTATGTAATCGGAAGGTTTTGGAAAGTTCTCAGCTTTCCTAGAGAATTATAACATTTGGGCGGCCTTCCTATTTCCAATTCCGGGAGGATGACCACTGTTAGAATATAGACGTATGTGATACATGCTAACACGTGCATAGTGATCAATACCCCTACAATGGCTACCCCACCGGCAAATGAAATAGCCAAGAAAATGTGAAGTTCGAACGTTAAATCCTCCTCAGAAATGAGGCTCTCGGGATATGCTGCATTCATTGGAAACAACGCGTGATGGACTGAGCACGATAAAATTGACAAGGCGCATACCAAAGCAAATACTATGAGCATTTGGCTTAGCTTTCGAATTTGGTTGCTTAGCCCCCGATCCCGATTTCCGCCCCGAAAATGTGCAACTGGCCAGAAGCAAAAAAGGAAAATATTGGAATCCCATTTCATTTACTTCAACATAAATATTTAACGGTTGGATTCTCTCATGTGAAAATTTTTGTGTGAATTCCAGAAATGAGTTGAAAACCACTCTGAGATCGTTTTCGCTTCCAATTTGCAGCTGTGCGAAGAGTGATATCATTGCTGCAAGATTCCACATTCCATACAAATACCCGAGGGAGTTGTAGTCGTGACAAAGGTGAAAGTATATTACTTTAATGGTCATCAATAACACGAAAGGAATGTCAATCATGAAGACAAAGAATTGATGAAGCCATTCCATCCAAGTTTTTGAACAGAGTCTTCTTGTTTTAAAGTCCCAACCGAAGGGGAAGGCTCCAACATGGCTCCCTATCCAGACTCCGATTCCCATAAATGTGTAAAAATGGTTGGTAAACATGATGGTAGTTTCTCATATAACAGTAGTTTTATTCAGACTAAAAGTTTTGATTGAAAATGTTCCATACAACTGTTAATGCTGTTCTGACGTATCGATTTCAACGGGCTTTTAATGGAATCATTTAACCAGAAGGCATTGCAAAATGAAGTTCTATTTTGAGTACCTTTACACGAGTTACATACAAAAATTCAATAAAAAAGTGATTACACGAAGAAGTTAAAGTTAACAAAACAAAATTTTAAAAATCAAATTTTCGTTGTTAGAACAGTTTACTTATAATTGCATAAATGCTCCTTTATTCACAATATAGTTGTAAAGAACGGCTAGAAAAATGAAAGTACACACATTTAGAAATAGTTCAAATGCTCAAGTTATTTTGATAATTTGATAAAATTGTTTGTTGTCTACTAACCGGATTTGAGCTCTTCTAGTTCATTTTGGTTTTAAGAGTTCTCTTTGAAATAATTTTTGTCCTTATTTTGTATTTTCCAAATATGTGGTACAAAACCCCAAATTTGCCCAACTTTTGAACGCTTTCAAACGTTTGATATTAGCAACTATGATTTGATAAATGCGGCCGAGGATAAAATTACAGGAAGCAAAACTGCAAATGAAAATAGTAATTGGACAATTTGGGTGGAAATTCTAGATGTTCAGTGATGGATTTTGTTTTACTTACGGACTCCAAAATAGTAGAGAATGATTCTTATAAATTAGTAATAACAGTTCTATTCTGAAAAAAAAACATCATTACGAATAAAATTTAAAACGCGACAGGAACGAAAGACTGCACCCAGTTTTCTTGGTAGTCAGAATGATACCTGTTCAAAGACAACTTAATTTTTCCTAACAGTTGCCCTCTTTGCTCTTTTAATATTTCTCTTATTCCAAGAATTTCAGTATTTTTTAACTTGCGATTTGTAACATATATTAAGTAAATAAAGCAGTGTCTATGAAAAATTCTTATCGATAAAATTGCACATTTATACATCATATTTGTCTTTATAAATGTGTATATTTATAATTTGTAACGCATATACCATCACCTACATAAAAAACGGCGCCAATTATCAAAATCATGTGAAGTTTACAGGTAAGGTTAAAAATTTTAACCACAATATATCAAAAACAACTTAATTTATAATATGCTACTTCGATGGTCTAATTTCTTCAAACTTAGAACGAATCAATTTCCGTAGACGATTTTTGTGTACGTGCACACGGATCGTCAACTAATTGAACAGATTTTACCTAACTATCTAAAAAAGATTAAGTAATAAGTTTACCGAGCACATATGAGTTTACGGTAGTATCATTTAGCACAAATAAATTAACATGAAAGTTTTATTTTTATATATTATATTTTTATTAAGTTTTATTCTGCTAAATAGCTTCTTGTATATTTTGTTATAATCTAATTTGCCCAACAGCTTCTAGTATATTTCTATTATGTTGTATTTTGCCAAACAGCATCTTGTTTAATGATTTTGTTATATTTTAATTTGTCTAACAGCTTCTAGTA
>JAQGAP010002670.1:0-14418 GCA_034697805.1 Orchesella bifasciata | reverse complement strand
ACTCTCTGAAACGAGAAATCAAATTCTATATTATAGAATACAGAGTACGAAACATGCATAATATATAAAGCGTGTAGTATACAAACTATAAACCCATACAACATAAAATGGCATGTCTCAGAAATATCAGTGTTCCAATTTCCTAAGAACGTGGATTTTATCGAACAAATAAAAAGTAATAGTAAAAACATCATCTCCTCTGACTTCAGTTCAAGACACACAGACTTCATTCCGACAAATGAGAAATGATAATGAAAGGTTTCTCAGAGCCTTGGCTTGTCAAACAGTGAAAATCCCATAATGGAATGTTGTGCAAATTCTGACAACACGTTGAATGCTCAGTCCGTCGGTACCTAAACTTTCTATTCGTTTCCCATCAATCAGGATTTCGCTTTGCAAATTATAACTTGAAAGGAAATCCCCTAAAACCTATTATTTGCAACAATAAAATACAACAGCACGATACAAGTGAAAGTTAGTATTAGTAGCTTTATTTATTGAACTTCTATGTATGATATATAAATGTTTAATACTGCTCAATGAATACAATTTTTATTAGGGTACATTTGTCCGTTATTGTTGTGTTGTGTGAATCTTTGCAATTTTCTTTCATTTATGACTTTCACCGCATTGATACCATGTCAAAGATTCATGCTGTTGTGTATTGAATTGAATTGACTTCATATCATGGGAAAAGAAACATTTGTTCTGCGGGATCCGCTTGTTTATACCAATGGGAACTTTTTGCACCTAGCACTGCAGTATACGTTAAGCCTTCTACTTTCCATTTTTGTTGCACTATTACTTTTTTTGAAGAAGCGATATTCGTATAGGTTTTTCCATAACCTATTTTAATTTGCCCTATCTGTATACATTCTATTATGCCCAATCGGCACACTTCACTTGTTTTTATTAATTGCAGGACCAAAGAGAAAGTGAGTTTTACGTCAAGTCAATTCAATTAATTTTTTATTCATCATTAGGAGTAACGGGTTCCGAATTCTCTTTGGCTTTCTTTTTCTTCCTCTTCTTTCTCTTTGACTTTCTAATTTGCATTTTCAATTTCTTTCCCTGCAAACTTTTAGATCCTTGAGGCTTCTTGGCACCTGCTGAAACCCCCGCAGATGCTGAATGAGCAGCAGCTCCAGCAACCTGTCTCAAAAATGCGAGTTCTTCCTTGTCCTGCTCTTGATTCTCCAGTTCATCCTTATCCAGTATCATTCTAGTGTACCCTTCATAATGATACACTTTACAGAATGCCCCGGTACACAACTCAATACCACAATTTTTGCACACCTTCAGCTTCGTTTCCATTGTACCCCGTTTGGATCTGCTTGTGACGAACCCGATGGCGACGAGATAAGTTGTCGCAGGGGTTCCAACGATTGCACTCATTATCGCCTTGATTGTGCCTTGCTCCACCTTTCTTGCAGTGAGTGAAAATCTTCCGAGATCTACTAATCTTTCGAAATAGTATTCCTCTAAACGAGTAGGTGGTCTGTCACTGCTCAACATTTTCCAATGAATGTCCAATGCCCACAAATCTTCCAACCTGGTGGAACGCATGCTAGGTGGTAAGGGATCTCCATAAGAATACTTCTTTGATTTTTGTCCTGATGAATTAGAATGTGGATCTTGTTGTTGTTTGGTTGGGGAGATAAAGCTGAAATCCGTTATAAGTTGAATTTCTCCGGGTTCGACCTATGCAAATAATTTTATGAGTAAGTCAATGCGTTCTTATTACGTTAAATAGTAAAAGCTTACTTTCTCCGGGCGTAGCTTCATTTCTGGAACTTTCTCCATGTATTTGAAAAAGTCCTCATCGTTATCAATTTTTACTTTCGACAAATCTAGCAACTTTTTCGGCTGTTTCATGGAAGTTGAAAAGAGATCGTCTAGTTTCGCCATTTTCGAAATTATGTTATGTACTACTTAGTGTTGTTTAAACTCTCGTCAAAAACTTATAAAGTAATAAGAATATGGTGAATTAATAATGAATCCCATGAAGAGATAACTGATAGATCACCTTTCCGAAGAAAGACTGGAATCTAAAGTCAGGAAATGACCGCTAACCACCTCAAATCTTCAACTACATAATTATTCTTCGCAGAAGAATTTTGTTATTCATATACTTTCCTAAATACTATTATAACTAACAAAATAAGTAAATGTAAGGAGACAAACCAGAGTCTATAGAGCATCAATAAGTTTAAAAGCACTTTTATTATACTTACCAAACTACAAGCTTCTGCATGAAGATATGTGATGACAGTCATATTATTAGTAATTGTCATAAACTCCAATTTTGTGGTTTATAATACGAGCGGACCTAAAAGCTTGTTTTTATCATTATTTGCATTCCAACAGAAAAAGTCATGCATGTCATTCCCCGTCTCAAATCACAATAATACCCATCAACTAGTTATCACATTAAAAGCTACTTTTCTTCTTATTATTTAGGGAGATCAAAGCATGAAATGAAAGTTTGAGGAATGGAAAGCATTTACGGAGACATAATGGCATGTCTTTTCATTGCATGCTTTCACTCGTCAGAGCAGAATACATGGATAGATTATTACATATGCCTAGAAAGTTTCATGAATATAATATGTTTGCATGCTTATGGCTCCTCTGGAGGTAAGCTACATATGATTACCCATTCAAAGGCATTTTCATTTATACCATGAAAAATTATCATTTACCAAATTCCTCCGAAGCTAAATTGAAGAAATTGGTGATACACAGCAAGGAATAAGGATGATTGATGACATTACAATAAAGGTGACGTGATGAATCGTGATTACTGGGTAATCATTTCCCCTATCAACTATAAAATATCAAGATTATAAACCATCCCGTCATCCAGCTAAAGTGGCAAATACTACTTTGCATACTTTCTAACAATTATCAGTCATACTAGCATTACAGAGAACAACTCATTGACAAAATTGGCATTATAATATTTTATGCATATGTATGTATTGATTTGATTGCAGCAAAGTAGAATTATTCAGGTGCAGAAACGGGTTCCAAGTTTTCCTTGGTTTTCTTCTTCTTCCGTTTCTTTCTCTTCGTCTTTTTTATTTTAATTTTCAACTTTTTCCCTTGCAAGCTTTTGGATGCCGGTGCTTTCTTTCCACCACCCGATGATGTAGCAGCAGCTCCAGATACTTGTTTCAGGAATGCGAGTTCGTCTTTATCTTTATCCTGATTCTCTAGTTCATCATCATCCAGCAACATTCTAGTGTAGCCTTCATAATGGTACACTTTGCAAAATGCACCGGTGCACATTTCAAGGCCACAATTTTTGCAAGCCTTCAGCTTTGTTTCCACTGCCCCACGTTTAGATCTGGTTGTTATGAAGCCCAAGGCAATGAGGTAAGTTACTGCAGGGGTCCCAACAACCGAGCTCATTATTGATTTGATAGTGGCCTGTTCCTGCTTTCTATCAGCTAATGCAAATCTTCCGAGCTCAACTATTCTCTCAAAGTAAAACGCTGTAACTTTATCCGTAGGTCTATCATGCGTCAACATCTTCCAGTGGATGTCCAGAGCCCATAATTCTTCCAACCGAGTTGAACGCATACAACTGGGCAAGGGATCCTCATAAGAGCCCTTTTTGGATTTTGATCCAGAAGATGCTGTCGTTAAGCTTATCTCTTGTTGTTGGTTTGTTGGAGATGCGAAACTGAAATCCGTTATAATTTTAATGTCTTCCGGTAGCACCTTAGCAAAAAACATGACAATTGTTTTCTTTTGCGTACTTACAACGTGTGAATAAGTTTTCAATACTTTCACTCAATTATGGTACAACTTACTATGTCCGGACGAAGTTTCATCTCTGGAACTTTATTCATGTATTTGGTGAATTCTGCATCACTGTTAATTTTTACATTCGATAGATCTAACAATTTTAATGGTTGCTTCATAGAAGCCTGAAACAGGTCGAGGAGATCTAGTTTTGACATTTTGTAGGATGTGAAATTCCAATTTTGCAATATTATTGCCAAAAAAGAAATGTATGTTATGTAAGGGAACAAAGCAGAATCCACTGAAGAGATAACTGATAAGTCACATTTCTAATGAAAGACTGGAATAAAAAACCATGGAATGACCAGCACATATCTCCTTTTAACTATTTTTATCTAATGGCTTTTACCTTTTAACGTCACACTAACTCCCATACTTCCATCGGCCTAAATAATTAAAGAATCTATATAAAAACTAAATGAGCATATAAAATAGTGCATCGCTGTCCGCATTTGCTAAAAATATTTGTCATTGTAATAAAATTCCAATTTTGAGGTCTACTTTTATTCGCATGAGAAAGATTGCATAGGTGGTCCGTGCTTTCATCAAAGGAAAAAATCGTGTCATTCCAGTTTCAATCCGCAATGTCCAACAAATAAAAATATTTAGCAAGATCAAAGCATAAAAGGTTGTGAAGAGAAAGTCTGGCTGGTATGATGGCTTTCCCTTGCAAAATTTCATCAAAAGAAACGTGCTATAGCCACGAAAGTGTCTGGAAAAACTCATGAATATAAAATTTATCGCATTAGTCTAGTTTGTAAGGGCAACGTATCCGTCCGTCCGACAACTCCGCGTCTCATTTTTATGTTGGGAAATTATCATTACAACAAATTGATTTCAGGCTATGCATAAAATGAATGCTTTCATAGATTGAAATATGGTGATGGTGATGTGATGATGATGTGACCCGTGCAATCCCCTGCCTACTAATAAAACACCTATCGTTTAGGACTTTAGAACGCTCCGTGAATCCAAATAAAAATATGATTAAGATAACGTTAATTAGGTTTTATGATGATATAAAGACAATTGATATTGCCAATATCAGTCTAGTAAATTATACATTTATCGCCGACGATTGCCATGCTCCGCCTTGGAGTAAGTACAATAACTTTCCAGTATAATATGAATACAAGTAACGAAACCGCATTAGATGAAAAGTTATAATGACTACCTTTAATGAAATTAATATTGTACAATTTTACAAGTTACGCGGGCTCGTGGTGTCCACTCATTAATATTCGTATTCACTTTAAATTTTAAACTGAACTGAGCCACAATTCTTCTCGCTAACCAAACCTACATCCATTTCGTGGGGCAATAGTAAGTTGAGTTTTACTAATTAATGATGATGGCCATCTTTGTAGAAGCGCAGACCACAGTAGCCACAGGAGTGATTTCCTGGTTGATCCTATAAGAATGAAATTAATTAAAATTTATACATATTCTCAATCCTTCCAAACGTTTTACTTTTATCATGTATACTGAGCAATTTTGTTATAAAGCTGGCATACCAGATTAATGTATACTCTTGGGTGACCAGTTGGTCCACTGCCACCATCACACCAAACAACTCTGCTCTCCTTAGCTTCCGGAGGAACCTCTGCAATCAGGTCAATCGCGAACTTTTGGTTTACTTGTTTCGTCTTATCAATGAACCGCACCAGACGATAGTCGTCATCCTCAAATTGCTATGTTCAATGTTATAAATTATAGAAAATATTATTATAACCCTGTTACTAGACATTCAAAGTCAGTAATTCCAAAATATCCATTTTGACTTTATTACCTGTCCGGTGTGGGTCGGAGTATCCTTGGAAGAAGAGTTTAGTGCATTTGTTGCACTAACTAATGAACGAGCTCCGTGACTATTGAGGAGACCTCTACTTAACCCAGGAATCCTACTCAAACTCTGTCGCAACGCCATAATTAGTGAATTAGGATAAATTAGTGAATCAAACTTCCTGATTAGTGAGAGAAAGCACACTTTTTCACGCTCTCATATGTTTGTGTTTTGGATACAAGGTGGAATATAGAGACAAGAGAAGTATAGTACCTCAGCACAGTATGAGTTTAATGGGTATACTGAATGCTGACTTGTGTATATATGAAGGATATTATGCACGCACAGCGCAGCGTGCCGACCTATTGCTATGAAATTTGCTTCTAACAAAAAATCTTGATTCTTGAAATTTTGCTCTTCTGATGTAGTATGCATAGAATTAGAATGTATGAATTGTTAGCACTTTTGGATAATTATAGTTAGTGAAGAAATTTGTAATCTAAAGGAGATATTATACTTCATTCTTTTCATATAAATCGTACTGGGCGCTTATTTATTAATGTCGGTAACAAATCAAGTTAAATATTTCTAATCCTATTCAATACCAATGATATATTTACGATGTTTCATTTTCTCCAGGTTTGTCGTTTATTCTTTAATCCTCCAGCAGACCTACGAATTTTTCGTCTCTCTTCGTGGTGTTTTTTGGCTTGCTCTCCGGAGCTTTGCTCTTTGTTCTTTTTCTGCACAAATAATACAATTTATCATGTCATAATAATTGATAATTATTACAGCAAACACATTATTTATTTCCTGAAAGCTTACCGATCTCAGTTGAAACGTCATTTCGCGATTTCCTAACGGACCCCTGGTTTTTATTCCCGAATCATCATCCGTAACTAGACGCTCTCCCAAGCTTATCCTGCAAGCACGAATACGAATAAAATTAATTTAAATTATGGATTTGTTTTGTTCCGTAGGGATTAAGCAAAACAGTATAATATAAGTTTAGTAATTGTAATTACCTCGAACTCTTCCGTTTTTCACTTGAATTAAGGTCAGAGACTTTGAAATCTTCTCCACCTTTGATTTCGTAGAATTTAGGCTGCAAGGTCGCTCTTGCGTCATCTCCCCTCTGCCGATTCCATTTTTCATTTTGTATTTTCCGACGTTCCTCTCTAACTTCCTTTACCCACTCTTTGTCATCGTCTGACGAACTCTCGTCATCTTCGTCTGAACTGCCTTTCCCTTCGACTTCGTCATCTTCATCTACAGCACTAAACATTGCTTCCATTTTCTTGGATTTTTTCTTGTCCATTTTAGAAATTACTGGATTCAGTAACCTGAAAAGGGTGTAAAAATTCATTTTGTTTTACCAAGTGTTTTAATAACTTTTAATGTACTCCATTTTAATCTGCCAAAGAAAAAATGTACCTAAACTCGTCAGCACTTTTGTCAATTTCATAATCCGGATTTTCAAACATTTTCTTGAAACGGTCATCGTCAGCCAAGCTTCCGTGTTTCTTTGGCGGTTGGCTCATGAGTTTAATTGCAAGATCTCTATTAACTTGTGGCAGGGTCTAAATACCAATACAAAACATGTTGAATGTTTATTCAAGTCGTCGGTAAAGTTTGAAGGAGAAGAGTAAAATTCTATTTATCTTACATTGAGCTTCAACCGGCTTGTTCTCTCTTCCTGTATTTTTTCTTTAATCTTTTTCTTTTTAAAGTCTTCAAATTGGAAGGGTTGGACAAGTGCTTTAGCCTTTCTGAATAAGCGCATGTCCATGAAATATCCGTGCATATAAGCTCGCAGTAAATTAGTCCCGATAAGATGTGACAATCCGATTTCATTTAATTCTTTTTCAGTCACAAATTTGTAATCATCATAAACTGCAAGAACATCCGACTCTTCGAGCTCTTCAGTCAGATTATCCAAGAATGAACACCAACGTGGCGCAGGCCCCAATGTCTACAAAAAAAACAACAAAGTCAGAAATGAAAAATCAATTTTACGATTCAAAACTTAAGTAATATAACTTAATATTCTTACTGGAATGTAATAAGTTTGCATCTTCTTATCTTCATTGGCCACAAAGAACATTCCAGTATTGGGAACGACACAGATGTCGTTGAATTTTGCTTCGCCTTCGACTGAAGTGAATGGTTCCCCCTAAAAATGTAATGGATTGATAAAGCAAAATTTCAAAATTAAAAAACTGGGGATTATTCTACAAACTCACGGAATCTTGATTCCAAATCTTGACTATTTTCTCATCCATGGAAAATATCATATTCTCTGATGGAAAGAATTCCAAGCCTTTGATCGGAAGGGAGTTGTAATGGTCCTTTACAAGTAGAGGCTTAGAAGATCTGATATCGTATATCATCACTTGTCCAGTGGCAGTTCCAACACCCAAAGTAAGACCATCTTTAAAAGCTAACGACGTCACTGAAGGAATTCCAGAAACGCTGTAAATGAGGAAAACAGTAATTTAGTCACATTTCTTGCAGCTTAAGTTAACAGAAATTTGGAAGTGTGTTTTACTCGGTATCATCCGTGAATGCATCAAATGCGGCATCCAAAGAGCCAACTTTCTGAGAAGTTCTTGGATCCCATGCTTCAACTCGTCCTTCTTCAGTTCCAAATACCATCAACTGATGAACTGGATTCACTACACATTTATTAATACAACTAGCTTCCGTCTGCAACGGTGTCATAAATCTACCTAGCTCCAGATTCAATCGGTACACTTCACTAGTGGCACCAGCAACATATAAATCGCAGGATGGCGTGTGGTACGCCAAATCCCTTCCAAACTTTGGGATACGTAGTCTAAAATAGCGTCCATATTGCGCATGAAACTCAATGTAACGATCACACTGCAAAAACACTATCTTTGAGTAGTCTGGTGATAATATTTGAAATTTCACAACTTCTGAGTCAAAACATCGTTCGAATTTCATTGACAAGTTTTTGACATCATAGCAGCGAATTCGAGGTTTATAAATTCCAGTAGCAAGAATGAATTCGCCGTCAGGAGACAGTTGAATGTTAGTACTGACGCCTGGCATGTCGAAATCTTGAATTAACTCTATTCGTCGGCGAATATCTACATCGGATTTCTGCAAAGCTCTTCGCTTCTTCTCTGACAACCACTAAGACAAAACACAAAATTCAATTTAGTTACTTCTTCAAAGTAGAAACATTTGTAGACAAATATATTACGTACTGTAAAAACTATTAGAATTATGTTTAACTTACATCAGGAAGCGACTTTCCTGCACTAAGGTTGTAAACCTTCACCTCGTTTGTACTACACGACTTCATTGTTGCGATTCAAGTTTTAATCGTCCAGCAGTGGGAAAGTATTCAAAACTGTTTACGGCCTTAAATGTACTGACACTGAAAGATAGTTCTTTCAAAATAGCATCCTGAAAATATAATAGAAAGTAACAAAATGATTTATTAGAATCAAGAAAATGTGAATTTTCAAGCCTATGCTAGCTGATGACGTTTTCCTAACTTATGCTTAACGGATAAGCACTAAGCATATCCCACTTTGCAAATCAGTCAACGATTTTACGAATCAAGAATGTCATGAAATCTCCACAATATTATAAGATAGGTAGGTCAAGTTTATTAGATTTATAAAAAGCAATATTATATTCCTACATTACATTTTACACAACCATTACAATTGTTTTAACTGTAACAAAATCTCTTAAACTGATCTACACTTCAAATCAATAATACAATTTGTCGATAAAAATTCGATCCACATATCACTGACACGTATTACTTTTCTAAATTAACGACGTAAAAACATATACACGGTACAACTTAAAAAATTAATAATAATTCAATAATCAGTCATCCGACGGTTTTAAGAACTTTCTTTTCTTTTGGGGTATCTCAGAATCTTGATTACGATCATCGTTTCTACGCTTTGGTCTGGAGTTTCGTTCTTCCTGATATTCATAGTTTGTTGAACCGGTTGACTCACGCTGACGCTTCTTACTTCCTTTGGAGCCCCACCCTCTATTTTGCTGCTGGCGTGGTGAACTTTGATTATGATCTCCACTTTCACCAGCTTCTTTTTTGTTTTTGCCGAATCTACCTCGATTGGGTTTGTTCCTTTTCTTGCCTCTATTCTGTCCAGAGTTAGCAGCTTCGTTTCCTCTATTCTTTCGTTTTCCTCCAGCCCCCTGTTTATTCTTTCTTGTAAAACGCTTTGCCAATGTTCCAATTAAACTGCCATAAGTTTTGGACATTTCTTCATCTGAAACGTCCACATCTGACTGACTCTTCTTGATACCTTCCTCCTCATCCGAATCATCTTGTGGATATTCAGATTCCTCCAAATAAAACGGTTTCCATATTCCTTTCTTCACGTTGTTTTCAACAACAGGATTAAATCCTCCAAACGACTGCCGTCCAAAGATGTAACGCTCACACTGATTGTAACTCCATAATTCTTCTACAGTCAGAGATGATTTTGATGTTGTTGGCTCATTTTTTCTGGAAGGAATACCAGGCGTCTTGTTACTTCAGATAAGCCCAGAGCAAAATTTGCTACGTAATTGCTACATGAATAATTATGCCCACGTCCACTCGCTATATAATACAATCTATATTCTACCCTCCCTATTCTTACAATTTACGCTCTTAATTTTTATATATATTGTGCCTATCTAGATCTATCAACGAAGCAGCACTCAGAAGCTCATTAATAGGGATATTTTATTTAGTTTATTTTAAAAACTTACAATCCAGAAGAGGCAGCGTCAGCCTTAACAGATGCGGAAGTTTCAGACTCAGCAGGTGCAAAATGTTCACGGTGAACTTTTTCAACTCTTTCTTTATCGATTTGCTCCTTAGTTTTTCTCATAAACTGGAAAGCATAGTCAATGTGACACATAAGAAATAGTTAATTCAATTTTAAACTGAATATATAATTGTTCATTTCTTTACACTCATATAGTCAATAGGACTAACTAGTACTTACCTTCATACCAAGCACATGTCTGCTCAATTTTGCTCCTATGCCACTCATGGCTAAGAAAAGAATAAAAATAACTAACTACGCTAAATTGTAAATCTTAATAACTTCGCATTAAACTGGAAAACTTAATTGAAAATTTAATCGACAGCCAAACTGCATCCATTCATTCTTCAACAATGCAAACTGCAAGCAATGCATTCACAGCGTGCTTATGTTTATGAATTACGTTTGGTTGGGGTGCATTTACTCCACGTTATGCCAAGCAAATATCACCGTCGCGGCTGCTGATTGGGTAACGCGAGACGGAAAAAGTTGGGATTGATGCGGCGTTCAACAGAAGCAACAAAGAAAGAGGAAAAGCGTTTTCATTCAGTTTTGAGCAGACGTTAAAATTGGTTTTTACTCGTTTTTTAAATCACTCAACTATCATAATTTATCTAGCTCAACATAGTTATCTTCATGCTTAAATATGATAACATTGTTTCCCCTCAACAGAGGCATTTTTAGTGTGACAAAAGTATTCGAATCACATTGCCCCCATCCGTTGACAGTTGGAGGAAAGGTGGCTATTTGTGTGTTTACGTTGTTTGCAGTGACGTTCATTGTTGTTTGGTCTTGGATTCCTCCGTCATTGATGTTCCAAAAGCCGATTGTGTTAACTAAAATCGGTAGATGATACTTTATTTTGTTTCAATTAATGCCCAACTACACGTGTTTTAAAGAGGAATCTATTATATGATTTATGAGATAATTTTGTTGTTGTTGCATTTGAGTGGTGGATTAGTTTCAGATGAGATAAGTATGAATTATCGTATTATGTATACGAGTGTTGCTTGTTCTCCAATGCAATTCGAAACTCATAGCTGCGCCAGTTTGATTTGTTGAGTTTTGATATGCAAAATAATGCTATATTTATGTCAAAAAATTACAAGCCATAGTTAAATTTCACAGGGTTCTACTTGCCAAAAAATTAAGATCAAACGTAGACGACTACTTTATTTTAAACCACAGCATAACAAACATATCTATATTTTGTTCGACAATCTTCGTGTAGAAGTTTAAATTACTCATGTTAAAGAAGTAGGGTTTGGTGTGGTGTAATTAACGATAAGTGATAGGAGTTTGAGCAAATCATCTAAAATATTCTTATAAACTCTAAAAATGTAAAACAATTTAACAACTGTAACAAAATGCATAACATTATAACACTCATAAAATGGCATAAAATAAGGTACATAAAAATGTTTTACAGTTATTGGTGGTTTGTTTGTGACAGGTCATGAAATATACTAATACTTGACTATACTTTCATTCAGCTTTTCCATAACATCTTGTTATATGTTACAATTATTTTAACCTTGCCAGTAGGACATGAATTTTGAGGTTTCTTCTAACATTAAGTGTTAAGTGACGTGAGTACTATATGCAGGGCTAATAACTATTCGTTTTCTCGTCCTAACTTTAATCAATAAATACATCGATAAATATGCTACGATTGAATAATGCACCATGTAGAGTTCAATTCGCTCTCTACTCGGCCCATTTTAAAGCCAAAAGTTTTCCATTTAAAAGCTTCGAGCTTCTTATCAATCAGACTTTGTTCATTTTACTTACAACCTCCCTTACATAGTCATATACACCCTTGTCCCTTAAAATTTCCATGTGATCTACTCCAGGAAACTCTTGATGGAAAATTTTTGGTGAAGTTTCAGGAGCAATAAAGTGTTTCTTTCTCCAATCACCTACAAAGCGATGTGTCTTTGTTTTGACAACTTTGCTTACATTTTTCAAATTCCATTCACGTGCCGATGCCCATCTAAGACAGCCTCGTAAACTCCTCACGTTCACTGTACCATCTCCATTGCCGTAAACCAGAGAGGGTTTGTCTGGGAAGTACTTGCCGTTCGTGTAAGTAAAGCTGGAAAGAAGAAGTAACAAGATAAATGAGTACAAATACAAGGCAAACAAGATTAAGTTAAACAAACCAACCAACCAGTCTTTCCGAATCCTTAAAAATAGCTCACCTATCGACTGTAGAAACACCAATTCCATGCAAGCAATGGACTTCGATTCCAGGAGCAGCAAAATCTCCCAATAGAGCTTCCGTGTCTTTCCACATTTCATAACCAGCTTGGTATTTCATGTCCTTGAAAAATCGTTCGAAATCCATTACTGTGTAATTCCCTTTCTCGGGACAGGAAACAAGGGTTTCCTCAGAACTCCAAAAATTCTTCGAAGGAAGTAGCCATGCCGTTGAGGGATACGTACGTTGGGCACCTCGCAAAGTATGGGCTGGTAAAACATACGAACCTAAGTCATCGCCGGCTGCAAAGACCTTCCATGCTTTGACTGACCCACCCCATGGCGCTGCAAGGCTAACCAAAGCCTAAGTAGAGAAACAAAAAAACGCATTATTATAACGTAGTGCGTCTGGTTGCGTAGGTTGGTTAATGTTGCTGCAAAAAAATATATGTGCTCGTAAACTTCTTATAGTGTGTATATGAAAACACTTGTCGATAGATAGGACAGAAGGTCATATCGCCCCAGTACAGTCAATCAGTTTGTGTTGACTGCATCATGATCGGTATTTACGTACTGCGTAGCTTATAAAACGACCTTAGATAATTATGGCCTGATGTCTGCTATGCTGACTGCAATTTGACTACTTTGTTTGTAAGTGGAATGTATGCAAACAAGTTATTTCCATACACACATAAAGCAAGTCAAAGCGAGCATGTCTAGATTTCCTTAGCAAGTATCAAGTCGTAAATCATTCGCCCGAAAATGAATAGTGTGAAATGTACCTTTATGTACTTATTTTTCCAACTTTGTGTCATACGATGGAGGAAGAGTAGTGACATGGGGCCACCCAT
This sequence comes from Orchesella bifasciata, assembly GCA_034697805.1. Classification (NCBI taxonomy): domain Eukaryota; kingdom Metazoa; phylum Arthropoda; class Collembola; order Entomobryomorpha; family Orchesellidae; genus Orchesella; species Orchesella bifasciata. The sequence goes on along the minus strand of JAQGAP010002670.1, from coordinate 946 downwards.
TGAGTGACTGAGAAGAATAACTGATGCATTTCCGTTTTTCTGATATGCTTCCTCAACCAATGCTTTGAAATCTGTAAACCAGTAGTCAAGTTCATGGGGTCCTTTCCGGAAGTCATACGGAGCCCCGCGTATATTCTCGTCTCGTACATAGCCCAACGGAATTAGCGATTGCTCAACTAGTTAAAAAATATATTGATTTGATAACACACACATTTGTAAAAGTGTACCAAGATAGTATTGAGTATTTTACCAATATTTTTAAAGTAAACTCCAGGGCTTGCTCCAGAAGGGTCAAGTAGCTCAACAGTGGTCGTATTTCCAAAACCCGGAACATTGATTACTACTCCATCGCTGTTCTCGGTGCCCCGCGTGGTGAAATTGTAGATAAGCCGCATGTTATCAACCTGCATTTTAGTGCAAAATTGTTTATGAATGGTTCATTCATGTTGTTTAAAAAAGTTCATAACTGAAAAACATGATCATACCCAGCAATCAATGACGATAGGTACTAGGAGTTCCAGATTTAACCAAAGACTGAAATATTCGTCGGTCTTTTTTGTGCACACATAGTGCACAATCGATGGCTTATCTAGTTTTGCTTCCACTTGACTTCCTCCATCACCCGGAACTATAAACCGTCATGGATTTACATCAAATCATTTATTATTATAATTACATATTTTACAACAGCTCTCATTTAAAATTGTCTTCCTTAGTATTAATATCAATACCTAGAATAACGGGATGTAAGCCGTTTGCAGATTGAGCGCACCCCGATAAGAACAAAAATAGTACTATCCCAACTATTTTGCATAGCATGGTGGTTCTTGCTTGCTTACGCGTTATCAGATTGATAAAACTTGCACAGTTAATGAACTCTGCAATCACTCAAAACAACCCGTACTTTAATCAAAGTTGTACATGTTGCATGAAAAACTATTAACTT
>JAQGAP010002669.1:0-14435 GCA_034697805.1 Orchesella bifasciata | reverse complement strand
TAAACAGAATTCGGTTTAAATTACATAACTTTTGATCCTTACACCCGACAATTATGATACTTGGAATAATGACAGGATACTTGGAACTGAGCTTTTCCATATATATGGAAATGTCCCAACTTACCCCAACTGTCAATTAAAGCGTATACTTACCGTAAAATCACTAGACAAAACCGGAATATTGGGATATTATCGAATATATTAGCATATATACTACATGTAAGTATGACAAAGGTGGAAACTACCCGGATCGGGGATATTAAACAGAATTCGGTTTAAATTACATAACTTTTGATCCTTTCATCCGACATTTATGATACTTGGAATAATGACACGAAACTTGGAACTGCGATTGCTTGTGTGCAAGAAAATGTCACAACTTACCCCAACTGTCGATTAGAGTGGACACTTTGCAAATCCCTGGACAAAACCCCATCCCATTTTAGATATAGACTTCAAATGACAAAAGTAGCTTGATGATCGTTACGCACAGGAGATATTTGTGATCTGGGATAGTCTGACTTAACTACAGACTGACCCCATGCCACAAAAACCTGCCCGTGTGTAAAGTGCTACTTGTGATGCAACGCGAACTTGGCAGGTGCTATATAGCCTTCAAAATCTTTACGTGCATGCGCACAAAAGACAACATGAGCCATATAGCATTTTTTTTAGTTCGCGTCGGTTTTGGATTTTCAGGCTATAGGTGCATCTTTATGGGCTTTTGTCTTCTTTTTTGGAATTTTTGTTGGCTTTTCAGTTTTATATATTTTTGTAGAAGGATTATCTGTTTTAAACATTTTTTTATGGTTTTGTGTATTCGATTTTTTTTGTGTTTCGTAGTTTTACATTTTTATGATTCCTTTCCTTGTTTTACGTCCAAAAGCTTTATTTCTGGAATTTTGACGCGACTACGCTTCTCCTCGAAGCACACTGACAAAACACAATTCATGTCGTCGTACAATCTATTCATCTTTATTCCTTCGTATGCGGAATTGAAATCATTTTGCAATAGAATGGTTACCATGCACACTCTGAAGTGTGCATAACACTTTGATTCAAAATATGAATAATTCACATTACCAGTTCTAATGCTCAAAAAAGTATCAAAAAAATTTGAATACCATCGAAATGTCTCAAGCATGGCATCGTAGTTTTTTTCTGTGAGCAACTTTCCGCATTTTGTCATTTTTACCACCAAATAGTAGAATTTGCAGAAGCATGGTAAGCATATGCCTTCAGTTGTATGTGCTTCTACGAAATATGTCACCTCAAAAACACATGGGTGTGCATTAGGGCACATACATGTGATGATGCCAACTCCTTTAGACATGATTTTGCGAATATTCTAGTATCGACAGTATCGCCAGCACATTAGTTGTTTTTTGAGTATCTCCAAAATTTCACGTCGAACACTGGGATTGGGGAACTGACATGAGTAGACACCTTCCTCCATGAAATAAAACAAAAAACGGCTAGTCATAACGGGTGTCTGCAAATTCCATGAACATCTACCATCGTCTTTGGCTTCCACATATAGATCATGTAATTCGTCAAACACTCTTTTTGTGCGCCGGAGAAAAGAGACACTAATCAGCCGGTGATGTTGAATAAGTTGAGACACGAGTAATAAAAATATGTAGAAACAATATTCACATCTTGGATTATTTTCTGGCCATTTTTGTTTAACAAGTCGTCTCAGTTTCTTAACGACTCTCCATGGCTGGAAATTATGACTATATATTTCACAGTTACACACATTGGGCTCGACATCTGCTCTTTGATTAGTATTTACATTATTATTTTCATCGCGCCCATGTTGCTGTATCTCATGTGCCATGTTTGATAGCAATTTGACAAATTTACAACATGTTATGCTTCTCTAGCGTTTCATTGATTGAAATGTCGCTTGGCAAGTCAGCTTCCAGTAGATCAGTAAGGAGTGGACATTCTCCGTATTTTCGTGTGAACCTTTTGAACGCTGGGATCAAAGTCCTTACCGACGGTACAACAGTAAGATTTCTTGTTGATTCCAATATTGCATCATAAAAGTGATCTATACATCCACCGCAAGAAAAAGTATGAGGGACAGAACTAGAATGAACCAAATTACGTCTACATTGGGTAGTAGGTTGAACGGTTGGTGAAGAATGTACGGTTGAACTGGCTGCTATTGCTCGAGTGATACTGCTTTGTTTATGGGGAATGGTATGGATGATGCTATTGAGATGTGATGTAGACGGTTGTGTGATTGCAATGCTGGAAGGTCCACTAACGCTGCTTTGACTTGGGCCAATGGTACTCGTAGCACCTGGGTATACTAAAGATGTATGCTGAATTGTGTTGTCTGACGTTGTTGTGCTATTTTCCAGGATCGGAGGTGGACTAATTGGTTCCAAACGATTTGGTAAGTAGTCTGTGGTACGTCGTGCTTTTTTCTTTTTTAAAATCTTGGGACCTTTTCCTCCTTCCAGCGTAAATTGCTGTTTCCCTTGGTTTACTTGGTTGGTTTTGCCCATGATACTTTACAACTTCACACGCTCGTGAGGAACAAAGAAAGGATCGTTTCTCTTGGCACGGAAAGCTACACTTCTGTTCCAAGTAATGTCCAAATAAACTAACTTTTTGCTCGTTACGTTGTAAGTCAGAGTCATCAAGCTCACTTATAATTTTACGGGGTGATTTCCGCATTAACCGTTCATGAAGATAATACAAGCAAAATTTGGCACATTGATCAGAATCATTTGCTTGGAATTGTTTAGAGTTTTCAACGTGAACTGGGAAACTAGGTTCAATTTGATAAAATTTATAATGAGAGCCAAGTGGATCGAAATATTCAACTCTTGCTTTATTCCAATATATGAAGAGTATCCAATGCCCTATTGTTGGTTTAAATAGTCTATCAGATGTATTAGTAATAATAGCGATTGGGAACTTGTCCAATGGGACATACTTTAGCTCATTTCTTGCAACAACTTCATAAAGTATCGAATATGGTCTGGCGACACACTTTAACAGCACTGCAACTTCATGTTCGTCCATTTTTATTCTAGGTAAACATTGTTGTGCTTGTCTATACTTAATGTTTTATTCATTTGTGTTAGCACCAAAACTGTCATGTTCTCGGTTGTTGGTGTATTGAAACCGATCTCTAGACGAAGACTTCCTGGTTTCTGTATCTGATATCTATTGAACCTGTCAGATGGGAGTAAATTGAAAAGAATCCCAAATGAATTATTGACCCAGTCTTCAGGGTTGATGCCGTGATTTGTTATTTGCTCTTGTAGATTGTTGAACGACATTAAGTAGGGAAAAAAGTAGTTCTTTTTAGTCACGTCAATCTCAATGTCTTTGATTATAATCTCATCTCCGTCAAGCAAAAGCCTGACTTTGTTGATGTTGGAGTGAGAGAAGCAAAATTTGGAAAGATTATACAATCCGGCGTAACGTCGTGATTCTAAAATTGTCACTAATACAGTCAATGGTGCTGGACCCTGGCTAATTGTCTCACTCAAGTGAGTACTGCTACCACTCTGGATGTTATAATTGCTAACCGACGTTTCCAAGAACGGGAACGTTAGCCTACGATTGTTATTTAAAAGATTTTGGTGTGCAGCAACAACCTCAGGATTAACAGTGCACCTTTTTACTAACAGAAAACTACTTTCAATTAAAAACTGCGCATCAAAACGACCTGGAACTGCAGGGATAGTGCCACTAGCAGGTGTGCCAGCAACAGTTGGTCCAAAAATGTATTGATCTGGTCTTGACCTCTTTAATTTTATTCTAATAGAACATTCTGGAATCAAATACTTTCCACAATTTAGAAACCCATTTTCCAGTCGCCCAAATAGTTGGATTGATGAACTATCCTTTGTTAACGCCAGCCGTTTTTGATATGCTGCGTTTGCTGCAGTCGTGTTATCCTTGTAATTATCGTGATACCAAAACTCTGACTGAAACTTTGTCTTTTTAGACTCCGCGTCACCAAAGAAAAGTCGAGACAAGTAGGCCATGTAGTTGTAATTACTAGAATTTTTAACTACTGGAATGTCATTGACGTATAACTCAAAATCAGAAAACAAAGAATGCAATAGGTTTGATACTGGGGCCAAACCAAGTGAACCAGCTAACGTAGCATTGTCCCCAGTTACCAGTTTCCCATTTACCACTATATACACTTCCGATAGGTCAATGTAGAACAATGAAGGCGGAATGAAAAATTCCAAGGGTAAATTATGTGTGTTATTAGCCAAGTTAAATATTGGAAACACCTGCTCGTACCTACTCTTTAACACGCCTATGTCTGTTAACTCCTGTTTGTGCAATACAAGACTTGGTGAAACCCCTGCAGCCGTTTGTATATCAATGGCCTGCATGGCTTCTATTTCGTGTTGATCCATAATGATTAGCGACGACGTCTTTTTGCTTTCCGTCTACGTCCTCTGCCTTTTAACTTCGTACTGACCCTGCGACGTTTCCGGCCTGCTCCTTTTAATGTTTTTCTTTTGCGTCGTGTCTTTTTAACCCGTCTTTTGATTTCTCCCAATGGTACAATGGAACTAGAGGTTGGCGTTTTCGCCATTTTGTCTAATTGACAGGTCTGACCAATGCACCGTATGTCTCTAATTTTTACCATATAGGCCTTTTCCTAAAATGAAGCTGAACTACCGTTGGAAACTCTTGTTCCTCCAGTAGTTTAAAGTTATCATCGAGCAGTGAAATTGTGATATAGCTAACGATAGATTCTGTGCACTTGTAGTACACTGGATTTTTTATATATATGGAATGCTGGCTTTTAAACCCTTCTTTCCTATCAAGAACTGCCAAACAATTAACTAGGCGTTCGTTAAAAAATACAGTAGGCTCAATACAACTTGATGTGAGCAGTACCTTTGAGCAAGTGATTGTCCTCATAAAACTGTCTTTGTTTAAATACCCTTGGACTTGAACCACTGGATTAATAATCGAACGACTTACTAGGATAGTATCCCTACCCCGTAATGTATAATCCGATTTAAGACCCAAATACTCTAACATGAATGGTGATAAAAATAATGTAGCATTACTAGGGCGAAGAGAAACTTGAAATACAGAATGATCCTCGTTTACTGTCGCAGAGAAACTGAAATCTTTAAATGTTTCCGAGCCAACAATTGTGCCTTCTATGCTATCAATAGCAAAAACCATCGCTGCTCCAATATCGCTTAATGATGGTGTACCAGTTAACTGTGGAATGCGTGTGGATACTTTTTTCTCTTTGACACGTTCGATTCTATAAATCGTTCCGCTTTTGATTTCATTTGCTCCTACATCTGTGATTGTTCTTGTGGTTTTGTGCACTTCATTCGGAGCAAAAACTGTAATGTCAAACCCAAGCACATTGGCCAACTCTCGTGGTAAATGTAAATAATAACCATCATCGTTTTTATATTCCAGCTCTGCGATCCCAACCATTTCACCACCTCTAAGTTTTATGCTATATTCAGCATTGACGTTATTGTTTCGGAATGCGTTATTCAACGATAATGCCATAGAACGTAAAGTATTGTATAGTTTTGAGTAATGGAAAAAGTCTCTGATTTCTTGAACAATAACCAGCTCATTGTCATTATTTTCCACATTGAAAAAGTCTTTGTTACTCTCTTCAACCGGAATACGTACCTGGTTTTCCCAGGGAATTGGAGTTCTATACGAGTCAGTGTAATCAATGGACAATAATGCTACTTCATAATCCTTCAGATTAATAGGTCTGCCTAACGAGTTTTTAAACTCTGACGTTGTGTCCTCTAGCATCCCCTTGTTTGATACCAAGAGGATGCTAAAATCATTTTGAATCGGATTCATCATCTGTCGCTAATCGCAAATCTTTTTCAACAAAGGAACTATTGAGTATATTATTATCCTTGTCTTTAAGAAGATATGACAAAATAGGAATACGTGTGTGAATGGAATGTATCTTGAAAATCTCAGGTGTCCATGAGATATTGTGTGCTTTACGAAATGTAGTAGTTTTTAATCGTTGCACAGAAATTCGCACTGACTGACCTTCTGTAAATAAAGGTTTCTTTCGTTTCCTCTGAGCGACAGTTTGGTAGAGCTGCTGGAAAACATCCGAGTAATCTTTCTTTGTAATTTTGATAGGTACGTGCTTATGGCTTGAATGAATTTGGTTATTGTAACTTTTGATGACACTATCCACTGCTTGTATCCAATTATCTGTTTTATTTTCATGCATATAACGGTACAACTTGGTCTTACAGGTACGAACGAAACGCTCGACGACGCTCGCTTTTAGTGGGCTTCTGGTGGAATAAAAATTAACATTATGCTTCTTAAATATAGACTGAACAGTTCGACTGTAGACAGCTGGCTCAAAATCAGATTGTATACTCTTAATTTTATATTTGGCTTCTTTCAGTAGCTTTTCAACTGCGGCAGCAATTTCAGATGTACTTTTATGCTTCAGAATTGAGTAATAAACGCGCTTGGTAAACACATCTATTCCCAAGAACAAAAACGCATAATTTCGATTTTTTTTCTTTAAACTTGAAAACTCAGCAAGGTCTATTTGGACTAATTGGCCCGGAGAAATTGTGATAACGGGCCTGAACGAATGGGGTCTACGCTTGGGTGGACGGAACAGAGAAAACGTTGATAGCTTGTTCAGACTCTTTTCAGCTTCTTTCAGTCCTACGTGTTTGTGATTTTTTACAAATGTTGATAAGCCAGAGAGAGAACCAGGATTATCAGGTCGCAGGTAATACTTTTGAAGATACCGTTCACTATTTTGCCGTTTTTTTGGTCTTTTTAACTTTTGTTTTGGCATCGCGAATCACACGAGCACACAATAAACCTTTAGGCATTGAAATGGTTTTGATAATTTCCAAAAATTCTGTATAAAATTCCGGCTTTTTACGCCCCGATAAACAACACAGGATGTATGGCAAAACAAAAATCTTTTCGGGAAGTGAAACGTCTTTCAAATAACCACCTTTGTTTACAGTGTACCCGTTTTCTTTTAACACCTCTATAAACTGCGCCACGCGTTTTTGAGTTGATTTTGTTAGGGCTTGCAACTGATCTTGATAGTCGTTTGTTTCTTTGAATTGCTGCTTATCTGCGTAGAACTGTTCGTATTGCGAATAAGGAATTAATTTGAATCGCTCCATGATATTTTTGTTTTACGTATACAAAACCAATTCATCATGTATCACACACATAAAAAACTGCCTCTTGAACTACTCTCGCTAAACTACACAGTATTATACCCACAAGCGTTTTACGATACTTTTTAAAGAAAACGCTGAGTCGTCTTGAACGAAGTCCACGTGAAATTATTATTTTTTCATTAGATCTGAGAGGAATATCCACAATGTCTCTTCGGAACGATAGACAAGCAATAACTGCCTTCTTTTGTTCTGAGGTTGCATGTATAAGTAGTTCTGATGCTTCCTCGGGAGAACTATGAATAAGCCTAGACAGAAAACTATATTCGCGTGTAATTTCCTCCATCATTTTTTAGGTCGGTACACAATAGTATCTTTTGTTGCAAAAACAGAGTTCCTGTATCGAATGCTAGGACTCTCCACTGGATGATAAGATATAAACAAGTACTTAAAACCACCATCTGAGACAATGTCGCGATACAATTGATATAATTGATTTGCTATAGCTGCATCACTCTGAATAAGGTATTTTCGAACCATGGAAAAGTCGCGAGCAAAGGAAAACAAGCAATTATAATCTGAATTTAATTGTATCAATCTTCCACCTTTAATGAATAGGTTTTGACTCATAAAAATTAAACAACACGATTGATGGTGACATCTTTGAATAAAGAAAGATTCCAACTCTCTCGGGTTTTTTTGTACGTTTAAAATCTGGTCATCCCATACGAGAATATGATTCTTAGATGGTTCTATGTGACTATCAATGTCTTCAACTGAATTAACAAAGGAAACTTCATCCTTGATTGAGTCATAGGCTGGCTGCCAAATTGAGTAAAGATATATTACTTTGTGAATCGGCTTATCGTACACTTTTTCACGATTTTTAATAATTTCAATAGCAAGGGTCGTTTTTCCTCCTTTTGACATTGAGTATAAGCTCAATGTAGAAGGCACTTTTAACCTGAGATCGTGAACATCATTTGTCAAATCGGGTTCCATTCTGGCTAACAGGATGACCCGATGGATATGACATTACTGATTCTGCCGGGAAAAACCTGCTTCCGTGTGTATTAGCTAGTGTTCTATCTTTTCTCTTTGTAAGACTAATTTGGTTGATATTTCCTTGTATTGAATAAGTCAATGATGATTGTTGTCCCAGCTCATTACACAATGCTTTACGGTAAGTATCAAATGTGGCTTGCGAGTTTTTCCCGATTCCTTTCAATAGAGCTGTTTTGCTCCCACATTTGTTACAAATTTCACCATAATTGGTATCAGACACCTGCTCTTTACAAATGGAACAAAGACACAAAAAAGCAAAGCACCGAGAAGCTAATTTTATGTACTCCACTATGTACGGTAGTTCAATCTTTAATGCTCCCGGTTTCTGTTTGTTGTCCTCGTTATATAGAGGATGAGACTCTGGAAGGGTGCTCATGTCAAAATGTGACCTCAACTGATTCATTCGATACATAAAGTCCTTTCCGACTGCTTCCCAGACAATAGAGTCAGTTTCAACCCCACAAATAGTTGCATCAGAACCAAAAACTTTCTTTATCGCATCAATTTTGCGATATAGAAGCAGTCTACTCATGTCTAGAACATATGCAGATACCAAAATGTTTTTTGAAATCAACCTTTTCTGCTTACGCATACTAAACATGCTAATATTTTCATCTAATATTTCAATATCAACAAGGTTATGTCTTCTATTTAACCGTCTCGCATGTAGTGAAGACCTAACAAAACGAACGACCAAGTCGGTGTTTTCAGCCAAAAGCTTCCCGTAAATAAAGTTTGCTGCCTTCTTCGCTAAGGATTTTTCGAATTTCAAGTCAGCATTCTTTCTCAAATGAAGACACTTGTCCATGTATGGCTTCAGCCAACGTTTAGTTTTGAACTCCAAAACCCAGTTGATTCTTACCAACTTCATTCCTTTTTTTAAAAAGAATCGCACAGACTCGTCAAATAGCGAAACGGCGTTCTTTGACTTTTGTGTTAAGACGACAGAATGGAGTGCATTTGCAGATGTATCGTCCCCTATTTTTGTTTCGCCGTTTATTACACTAACAGGAAGACGCTCGGCTATATATGGAAAGTCTGACGTGTAGTCGTATAAACTTGAATCATAATCCCAATCACCGTTTACCAAAAATTTATATTCTGTTTTGGCAAACACGTCAAACGATTGCACTTCCAAATCTGATAACAATCGGTAGGAATTATGTGGCAATTCTTTCCTCATTATACTGAGGTAACTCTGATTAACATCGCAGTATATGATATGCTTGCGATTGCTGTCTGAAACATCAATATGACCCAGGATCTCATTTTTTGCCTTCGAATGCTTTTTAACAACCAAGCTAATTGGTCCGACTATACTCGAGGAAACCTTATTAAAAATTTCAACGTCACGTATATAAGAAAAATCAGCTCTAACATCAAACATTGCTGCGGAAAAAAAGTAGGAAGCAAGAGATAAATCGTTATAAACTGTCATTTTAAAGTGTTTACGCAAATATTTATCTACGCTAGCAAGTATACCGACCATCGTAAACAAATTAAACTTTATGTACACCCCTCCTGCAAAGTCAGCTAGATCAGAACATTTTTTTAATGAAAACAAATCCTTCATCTTTTCAAACTCTGATTCCGAGATAGCTCTCTTGACATGAAAGTCTACAAACGGTTCAAGTTCATACATTGAACGGCCCACCATTGAACTTGCAGTGTGAAATAGGGTATTTGGAAAATACACTGGCACGGGCGCTGACCCGAATTCTTCAATGTACAACTCAAACTCTTTGTAATATTTGAGATGTAAAAACTCAGGTAGTAGCTCAACCAACGGATTATCAAAAAACTGCTCAAAGCCAATGAGTTTGAATAGGTTGGGTGCATGAATTGCAAAAATTCCCTTTCCTTTTTTTGGAATAATAATCACTCTTTGTTTTAAATGTTTAAGTAGTTCTGTAAGAATCATGTTGAACACTATAGTAGAACCATTGTTTACGAAAACGCATAAATGATTCTTTGGTTTCAAAAGCAAATTACATCGTCTACATACGACCTCCAAATTACCCTTTAAGAAATGATCATGATGGCTTGTTTTGGGGTTTGTATCCTTATCCATTAGCTCGCGGCAATATGGACAATATGACACGTTTTTTTTATCCAGTTCACTCTCTTTGGTTTTCACCAGAGGAATCGGATTTGTCTTTCTCTCATTCATGAAATAATGTGAAAGCATTATAAGGTCATTACAAAATTCCGACAGAGCATTGTCACCTACAAATGTCTGAAGTATGACCTTTTTGTTCGAGGCATCTAATCCAACTATACCATACCCTACACACACAAGAATTCCACTGGTATCAACTACAGTCATTAAATCTACCATCATTTTAAATGGAACACTAACAAGCTTATGAAAGTCGTTAAAAATATATTGCTCTGTTAGTGGAAATGCCAGAGAATTGGAAACTACAACCTGACAATTGCTACGATGTTTATCTACTGTGGAATTTGGGAAAAAATTTCCACAAAAATGACAAACAGTCCTAGAATGCCTACTTCCATTGCACAAGAACTTAGATGCGTTCAACAAAGAAACGTAGTGCGACTTTGTAGATTCTGAATACTTTTTTTGTTCTTCTTTCGGCAACTCGCATTTATCAAGCATTAGCAAATTGACGTGACGTGGACAAATGCAAGTCGTCATCCTCAAGGGATATACTGACTTGGATAATCCTTTATATGCCCATACTGAAACGCTAACATTATTTATTACTTCAAAATCGGAAATCCGTTCAAGCTCTACGCTGCCTTCAAACGAGTCTATACTCAACAAATTATGCTTTTTTATATGCTCTATTATGGGCTTGTACACATTTGGATTGACCATACGCCGTCTCAATTGCGACTTTTCAATTGGGGACATTGCGGAATAAGCTAGTTCAGGTTTTGACGGTAGACGAAATAAATGAATAAACAACTGCGAAATACATGATAACAAAAAGCAAGAATGTTCTGTTTGAATTGAAACATGACATTTTCGTTTCCTCAAATGCACTGGTAGATCTATGAATGAGGAAGCAGAAGTAGGAGAGTACGCAGAGAGCATAAAATCCACAATTTTTATAGTTTCTACAGAAAAACCTGACTTGGTGTCCTGGAATAACGCTAAAATGTTTTTAATGAATGTCACTGCAGTCTCGACTACAGATAAAGTAAACTTGTCGTGAGGCAATCGTAAATGGGGAGACGAAAAATATCGCTCTAATATCTCATTTGTTTTCTGTGAACGTAACGTCACTGTAAGTGTGAGTCTGAATCTTTGTGGTCCATGACTGCTGATAACCTGCTTAATAATTTCAGTTATGCTACCTATCACGTAAGAAACTGCGTTGTCTATTGTTACAAAATCTCTGTCATACACATGTCTGTATGTAACTATCGTGTTTGAGTGAGCTTTTTTATGGATTTTGAAAAGGTTGCTTGAGCCTGGCTCATGTGCATTTGAACTACCTTTCCCTACTAATATGCTAAATTTGGGATTTTGAACACAGTTATGTGTTAATTTGTTGACAAAGCTTCGTCCGCAGGTGCACCAATGATGAAAATGTGTATGATAGTCTAGTTTCCTAATGTCGTCCGTTTTGTATTTGCAAAGTCCACAGACGTACTTTTTTTGTTAAATGAAAGCAAAAATTAAAATATTAGCAACATACTTTAAGGTTTTAGCAAGGTTTAAAGGACTAGAACACTTACAAGATATTTTTTCCGGTTATCCATCCTTAAACTCATCAACACCAATGTTTCAAGAATTCAAAATTGGCAAGTTTCAAGAATCAGGTTGTGCAAATTCACGACAAAGCGAACTCCAAAATCCGCAAAAACCTCCTGGGTGATAATGTCGTCTAACGCGTAAACTAGTAGTCTCGAATATTCTAGAGTCCCGAATCGCCTCTAGTTCCTGTACGGAAAAGTCTTTAATTTTTTTCCCTCTAGCTAGCTGATTAAACAACACATTTGTTTTCAAATACTTTTTGGGATTAAAACATTTATCGAGACATTTGTTACAAACATCCCTTTCGTTTCTAATTGTTGGGTTTCTTTCGCACCATGGGCAATTACAACGTTTACATTTTATACACAAATATCTAGTGGGTAGTTTCATTGTTTGATTTCAATACTCAAACATTCTAATTAGATTACGTTGGAAATGCTCAAATCCCAGACAATGATACAACTGTAAGGTTTTTTTATCGACTTTCTCAAGTATACGAGAGAGGTATATTTCTTCGAGTTCTGCATCAGAAAACTCTTCGAATTTTTTCCCCTTTGCTAGCTGATTAAGCAGTACATTTTGTTTTAAATAGTATTTCTTGTGTAGCACTTTATTACGACAACGTTTACACGTTTTTCCTGGATAACAATCAGAAGTCTGACTTGAACAAGAAGAACAATTGCACTGCTCACATTTTGAGCACGCAAATTCCGTTGGGAGCTTCATAGTCGTAGAGCTTGTAAAAGTCACTAACTACAAAAGAGACCCAGAAATAAAATTGACACATTTGCTCACGGGCACACACTGGTTTGTTTGTTGCTAAATCCATGTTGTCGTAGCAAGGTTTGAACGAAAACTGAACATTCTTAAATAATTTCTGCTCTATAAGAGGGAACGTTCACTCAAGAAAAAAGATTTTTCATCCATCTCAAAGTAGAGCACGGTGACTGCAATACTTCTGGTCGCCTCCAATTTTCGCGTGATAACTTGTGTGTTCCGTAAGGCAGTATTGCATAAGAAACATCTCGCAGGTACTTTTCAACCTGGAGTTCTCCACTGACGTCAACTGGCAACCCAATACCGTCGAAATCATAGGTGGTTAGACGGTTGCTGGTTCGTGTGTAGCCATCAGGGGAATAAACAAAATATTCATCATCAATCTGCTCTTTGTTTATCACACAAATATCGCTTAGACTCCAAGCAAGCGGATGTGTTAAGAAATACTTTCTGTTTTTAAACACAGAGTATAAGGATATATTCTTTAATTGTCTTGTGTTCAATCTATTATGAAAATTTGATTTGATGATATCCAAGATTGAAGAGTCGAATATTTTCTTGTGGTAGCCATTTACCATTGTAAATAAACTGAGTGGAAGTCGAGAGCACATTCCATCTGTGTGACTACATGCAGTTGTAAGTACTTTACCATCGCTATAGCAAGCATCAAAATTGTTTGTACCAATTAATTCAAGGCTGTTAACTACCTTGAAACTACTACAACCACCATAGTTTGCAATATTGCTAAAATTAATATAATTGTCAGAACCTTGCTCAGACCAACACAAAGGGCGGATGTTGTTGACTTTTATCTTCATATCTTGTACATTCGCACTCGATAATATTAGCTTGCCAATCGCAAACTCAAATGCGCTGTTACTGCTGCAATCACTATGGTCACAAAGCGTCAAATAAAAGTTCCCACTTGGAGAGTAGTCAATGTTTTCTATAGGAAACAAATCACCAAACTTTGAGTTTTTGTCCGCACGACGATACAACTTAACAAAGCAACATTTTGGTTTTCGTTTGTAATGTTCTATTTCGTTGAAAGCGTCAATTAACTCCTTTGTGTCTTGAACAGGAATAACTGGAGTAAACAATGAAAGCAAAAACTGCAACATGTTTACAAAAGATCATTTGCAATTGGCAAATATTCCGACAGTGGCTTGTTGGCTTTAAGCAGCAACGAAGACAAAGAAGATACTCTGGAGCAAGCTACATAAATTCTTCTCTCGTTTGATGAAAGTCTTTCAAGACTTACACACGCCTTTTTTAATGATTTTCCCTGAACCTTCAAAAACAAAAGAAAACAATTAATTCTTTGTGATCAATAGACCTTCAACGTAATCAATTATAGATACATACTCTGTGGATAGTTGAACTATAATTAAGACGAATTGGGAAGCTTGTTATAGTAATATACTGGTTCGAGTGCTTGCACAACTCTGTTGTTTCGGTAGGGAAAATAGGAATAAGATCTTTACTGCCAAACAAACCTCTACCCCTATATTGACTGTCTAGTTTCACTACAATGAAATCAGGTATATCAGTGGTAGATGTCTTGTAAACTAATGTATGAATAGTTCCGTGAGAACCATTACACACACCAAGCTTTGTGTTTAAATTTTTGCAAACTGTGATGCGGAAGCCTTCTGCTGCAAACAAACCAAGGTATAACTGTTCGCACTCTGTGCAAC
>JAQGAP010002668.1:0-14438 GCA_034697805.1 Orchesella bifasciata | reverse complement strand
TTCCGAAAATAAAATTCTGGTGTTGATGTGCATTTAGCTAGAGTTCTAGGACTTAGCCTTCAAACTCAATTTCCCTGTTGGTAAAATTTAAATGTTCGAGCAAAATCAACTCACGTACTGATAATGGGATATATATACTAGGTTTCTGTGCTGTTGCACAGAAAAACAACTAGCTCTCCAATACAGCTGCAGGGTTTCCCCATGATTTCAGATTCATATTGTGTGAGCAACTTTTTGACCTCGGTAGAGTTACCCGTTATTGTTGTTTTGAGGTAGCTTGCCTTCAATATCTACCTGTCTTATCACCAATAAAAAGTTCGTTATTTATTCCTCGAAAAAAGTTGGAGAGTTGGAAAAAGGCTGTGCATCTCATTTTCGAACCCAGTCAACTAAACATTTATTTTATGTAAGGATGTTGAAAAGATCAGAGAAACTACATATCGATTTCCCTGCCATTCTGTGCAATTTTTGCAATTCTATTTGATTTAAAATAGTTTCTAACTTGATATATAGCACACGTGAAAGGAAGTGAGGTTTCTCCTTCGTCATTCGTACGTCTACGTACTACGCAATCAGACTACCTACTTTTTTCTCTACTACTATCAAATTTTTAATGTATGCAATGGGGTGTGTCTATATGAAAAATGATTGAACAGCGTATTTCACATAATTTATGTTTGTAAAGATTATACAAACATAATAAGTAAGCATGTTGTGCACACATATGTGTTTCCTCCCTTGACTTTTTTATTTGATGTAGCAAAAAGAGCATATGAAAATTTTGTCATTTATCACATCCATTACAACATTCCAACTCAGTGGAGTTCATTCCTATGGTGGTGTTTTATACATGTGCCTCCAGCCAGAGTTGACTCAGAGTGTACAATGACTGAAGAGAAAGCGGAGACCGTGGAAAAACACTCACTCTGTTAGACCATTCATGTAATCTTATTTTTGAACATATTGCATCGCCAAGCATTAGTTTTCATTTCATTTTTCATATGAACTTACTCCATCTGCTATGAGCTTCTTTTGTTTGTTCTGTGATCTATACTCAACTGAGATGTGTGGAGAAGTAGAGCACAAACTAACGGTCCCAGTTAAAACATCCGCTGATTTCCATAATATACAGGAGGCAGCTTTTCCGTTACACAAATTTTCTCTCCTATGGTGCGAATTATGAGTATGAGTTACAAACCAATATATTTGCTCGTTGCAACGCATTCTCTTAAATATTCAGAACATGTTCTCTGTAAAACAAATGTGGGAAAGAACCTATAAATTATGAAGACGTGGTTAGTGCTCCAAAAACGAAAACTGTATGCTCACTATGCTCTTTGTCCATACCAGTTGACGACGGAAAGCAGATGCAATGTGCAAAGTGCTTCTTGTTTTGAATCAACGAAAAATGAGGGGGTGCTCGAGTTTGTTTTCTTTTTAAACGTGGTGTTTTGCCATTTTTAACAAATTATGCAATTGAAGAGAAAAGACAGCTGGGATAGAAATTAGATGAATAATAAAATGATAGTGTACCATTTCTTGAAAACAAACATATTTCTGTTTACAACCTTTTCAAAAGCCTTCGTTACATAATTACTTTTTAAAAGAGTGGGTTGGAATGGTAATTGGAGTTTCGTTGGCTCACCTGTATTACACCAGGTTGTGCCACAGTTAGTAGCTGTAAAAACAAGTTGTAATCAAAGTCTAGCCATATTCACATAGTTCTGGAAAAATGAAATTTCCCCGTTCCCACGTTAACCTTGCTGCTCGGCTTTGTGAAACATTGCATTGTGCATATCATGACAGGAATACGCGTTCAGTTCACATTCTCATTTCCTCCATGTCCTGTTATTCCATATTTGGAAATAACTTGCTGGAATTAGAGTGTCGAACTGTCGACCACAGACCGAGATCCTGCTAAATGGTTATGACGGCAAAATCTTATTATGGGGAATTGACTTGAACAGTTGAGACAATCGCGTTCACATTACGCTCTGAAAATCACATAATATTGCGCAACTAAATAGTCTACGCTTGGAATGAGAGCACAAAGCCGTTCGTATAACAACTTGAAGTTTGGCGTGGAACAAATTCCATTTATAGTACAAGTTAATTGGCTACTCTATGGGACGGTCAAGTTTAAGTAACAAATTTGAATGCAATTTGCAAGCAATTTGAATCATAAAACTGATTCCAAATGTGGGAAGCTTAACTTACAATCTCAGTAAACATTTGGCAATGCTCAGGATCAGATACGATGTTGTGGAACGCCTCGACCGAAATAAATCCTTTAGGATTTTGTTTTACTGACAATAAACGTGACGCATGGTGCTTTCATACTTATTAAATCTACAAAAATTCTATTACGCTTTGCACGGGCGCACGCTCATAAAATGGAGTCAACTTTATGGTTCATGACAGATCAAACAAAGTCTCACAGATTTCTCTATTGCATTCAAGGAATTAGAATTGTTTGTTAAATATAACTCACCATTTTGTGAAGTTTACGGCTCGTAGGGACTGTTAATATCAATTAGGCAGCAAGGCATAGTTAATACTTAGCACCGATCCATTGAAGACCGAGTAAGTTTTCAGAAGTCAAAATATTAGATTCCAAATGCTCATTGATGAAGAAACTATACAATATTAATACTTCCGCTACCATTTTACTTCCTACAATAAAATGAATTACAGAAAAATGTTACATATCTGACTACATATTTATGAAATCTTTTCCGACCTGTTTATCAAAATTGTAACACTCTTTGAATTGAATTGCAGATCCGTACTTCAAAGCGTTGTTTTCACATATTCGGTTTCGCGGAAGTAAAAATGATTGCAGCTACACAAGGAGAAAGTGATCAATAAGAATTATCTCCATTGTCATTCTCATGAGATAAAAGAATTGGATTGCTATTCATAAATGTCAATCGTCAGGCCAACATATAAAACGTTTACCCTCATCAAAACTTCACATGTTGATGCATTTACAAGTCTGCTTGCTATAGATTTCTTGGAAATGGAGTTGGGATTTTATGCAATACACCCCTGAGACATTGAATGATAATTACATTCATGATAATATATGTATTTTTCCTTCAGTCGGGCAAGGTCTATGGATTTGCTTGTGCCAACATATATTCAAAACAAAACTTCGTACAAATGGCTACATATAGAGAGAAAAAAGTGTCAAAATACTAAATAAATTTAGTAAACTAATCGGTTAAAATTTTGTGTATTGCAGATGCTCAAAGAACCCCATGATTGAATTCTCAGACAACCAAATTCCAGACCAACTAGGAGCCATGGACCTTGACTTTTCCGAAAACTCGTCAGAGTTACACGGAAACTATCTATGGAAGGGGGTGAACCTCACCATTCTCGACCTGGCCTTCCACACTCATCGTCACAAGCTCCTTGAGAAATACAAAAACAATCGTCATTTTGACTGGCCAGTTTTGTACATGTTCGTTTTTGCTTATGGAATGCTAATCTTATTTGGAACAATTGGGAACTGTCTCGCTGTGAGCGCAGTCATTCGCAAGCCGTCAATGAGAACCCCGAGAAACATGTTCATTATCAATCTCGCAGTGTCAGATCTTCTCTTGTGTGTTATTACCATGCCAGTTACACTCATGGAAGTTGTTACAGTCTACTGGCCACTGGGAAACCATGTCTATCTCTGCAAGTTGTTTGGCTGTCTTCAAGCTATTTCAATATTTGTTTCCACCATCTCCATCACAGCTATTGCATTGGATCGATATCACGTAAGAGTTTTTAAATACGTATATGTATAAATATGTACACAGAGGGCTGGCACTAAATTGTGGTGTCTGTTCATACGAAAACAAATTGGTAGGTCAACATCCACACAAAATATTAGTGGTGCTCTATGCAGCCATAGTAAGTTTCTGAGAAGGCTTGTCCCTCCGTCCGTCCGTTCTCAGTATTTCAATCGAAAGGAAAATTTTAAGAGAAAGTAAAATGAAAGTTGAGTCATGCTAAATGCACAAAATAACACCAAATATTCGCTGTACCATAGTCTGCTGTATATCATCGTATTTAGATAGCACAACTAGTTTTCTATCATAGCAATTCTTCTTTATTTTATTTTATTTTCTTCAACAAACTTCAAAGCGCTGCTTACTTACTGCTGAATTGGGGTCTGAGTTAGTTTTCTTTCCTTTCTCTCACCATCCGTTGGTTTCATCGACAGACAATGCATTCAAACAACTTCCCTGACTCAATTTGGACAACTTGTACTAATGTTTATTTTTGAGGTTGTCAGTAAGTTTCACTTTAACAAACGTTGGAAGAGCAACAAAGTAGCAAGAGCGATACCACTTCTCTCTCCCACGTACGAACTATGTTGCAGTCAGCAGAGCATCTTACAATTAGATCTCGGTTCTTTTAGCTCCTTCCCAGCCTGTTGATGAAAGTGTCACACATTTCAACTCATTTTCACAACACCACACAGAGCCCAGTTCTTCTTCCAATTGATGGTAGGTTGAAAGAATATCAGAAAGGAAGACCTTCGTTTCATTCAACCTTTTGCAGACTGATATTTAGCTTCACTTTCTAGTAGAGAAGAAGAGAGAATCCCTTAAGTGCTGCATTTCCTTTCACTCTGTATAATTTTACACCATATCTTTTATCTCTTGGCATCAGCTTCGGAATGCTGCGTAATTCACTCCTTGGTATATCATTCACACTTTGTCGCAGCTGAAATGGTATTAATGTGTAGTGGATGTGGTGACCCTGTTTGTGTCTAAGAACTGGGGGCGAGTGATGTGATAAGATGGCTCAAAAACGTTTGTTCCAATGCTTTCACTGACGTAGCCAGAGAGCGACCATAAGGTGATCAATTTCTCCAGTTGTAATCCTTTCCAATCTTTTTCAACAAAAGGAATATGTATTTATGTGTCTATAAGAAAAACATTTCGTCTCTTCCAATTTCCTTGTTTTAAAGGTCTGAGGTTAGAAAGGAAATGATGGTCATTATGATATATTCCCTATCTCACACAACTTCCTACAGAAAAAAAACTGACATTGATGTAGAGTAGACTCTACTTTCTGTGGCTTCAACCAAGGCTCCCACTTTAGATCTTGGGTTTGTACATCATTGCATATCCTGGGCAAAAGTTAAGCCATTTTTTCACAGCTGCTGAGCTGGAGGCCGTTCCACAACCTATTCCCAGTTCACAGAACTGATAGTGTGGAACAGAGTTCCATTGAAAAAAAAACGTAGATCTGTCTCACTCCCTATTATATTTAATCTAGGTATGTTTAATGCATTTCCTCTCATGTCATCCATGACGGTAAAATTTATGGAGGCTTGTGTATAGGGGTGGTTTATATCAATGCTTCAAGACGACAAAATGAGGTTTAGTGAGCAGGTGAAATGTGCCCCTTCTTTTCCTCTTTAAGGGACTGGTTTAATCTAGTCGTTGAGAGATTCTTTTAAAAGTACATCTGAGAAAAGTGTCATCAAGAATCGTTTGGGAATATTAGTGTCCTTCTCGCCTGGTTATGTTAAGCCCTGAGCAGATTGCATGAAGTGGAAATTTGTACTAAAAACATGTTATCTATTGGCTAATTTTAGGTAATCGTCTACCCAACACAAGCGAGTGTCCAACGAGTCGGTACAATTTTCGCGTTGATTGGAATCTGGACTTTGGCCTGCATCCTCGCTGCGCCACTATTTATCTGGAAGCAGCTTCACCAGGAACAAGTGAATTTAACAGAAATAAATTTGGAAGAAATTTACTTCTGCACTGAGGAATGGCCAACAAAGCATGGGCGAGCTTACTACTCCATCTTCACCATAATCATACAGTACGCTGTGCCCATCGTCGTGGTCAGCGTGGCATATGCCCAAATCTGTAAGAAGCTTCGTTACAGAATGCGACCAGGAGGAAGACTTGTGGAAACCTCAGGTGGAATTGCTCCAGGCGGCCGTCCTGGTGAGGCGAGAAATGGCTCAATTCAGAGAGATCGGGACCAAGCTCGAGTTCGTCGAACAAATACCCTGTTGATAAGTATTGCCTTGATATTTGGAATATCGTGGATGCCGCTAAACGCTTTTAACGTGATTGTCGACCTGTTCGAGCCATTCGACTTTGAAAATGAAAACGACATGTTCTATTTTCGAGTTTTGTATGCAATTTGTCACTTGACTGGAATGTCCTCCGCCTGCTCAAACCCTCTCCTGTATGGCTGGCTAAATGAGAATTTCAGAAAGGAATTTCGTGAAATTTGGTGTGGCGTCAAGACCTGTCAAACTTGTAGCTGTCGGAAGGATCCCCTTGCGAGAGGAGTTAGCCGAAGAGAGTCACGAATGGAGAGGGAACAGACTACCGTGCACTACCGGAGGAGGGATTGTCCTGAGACAGATGGCGAAGTTGAACAAAGCACGTTGATCACCCAAGTTCTAGACCGGCACAAATGACTATTGCATTTCTACCATCCTAAGCTCAAACGACTTGGATCACCCCATTCCACCGCAGTACCGAATTCCGAAAAGTCGCCGGTCACACAAGAGAACCGCCAGCTTACACTCACAATGAATGGGACCAAATTGGAAAGGTAATAATGATCACTATAACATTAATCTTCATTTTCTATGCTGCAGCCATTCCGCAACCTGTTGTAGCTCATTCCATTCTCTAATGCCTATTTAATATTCAAAATGAATATTATGCGAGCATGCGAGTGCCAGGCTTTTTTTTCGATTGGAAGAAAAATGATTTGTGAAATTGAGTATGAAGAAGCTTACTCTCCATTTCGCATTTTTCTTTTGCTAATCTTTACGCTACCGAAGCGCACAAGACAACTGAACCTCTCATTTACACTTCCTTCCAAATTCCTTCTCAACCTCCCGCCTGGATAAGCTTTTATTCAGTACAAGATTTGGGTTCGGAGAATCCAATTCTTGAAATGTGCCGCAGATACTATCTCTGAATGAGATGCAAAGCCATTAGTATTCACAAGTGATTTTCAAAAGGAAACTAGAAAATGGTGGTTGGGAATAGACACGGGGAAAAATCAGGAGGAGATGCAGTACACATACACATAGGAGCGACTTTCTCTCTTGTGTGCTCATTCGACTAAAATATGGAAAGTTTTGTTGGATTGTATAATGCACTCGTGTACTGTTATATTTCAGTAGTGAGCTAGCAAGATAATATACATTTTCATATTGCAAACTCCAGTCTAGTCCATGTCCATATGAACAGGAATGCACACCAAATTTTAGCCACAGTTCTTGGGTTTGCCATCTTCTCCCCACATAGTGGGGCAGAATGCGAAATGTGTAGTAATAAACATAATAATGTTTGTTCGGGGGGAACGCAGTTGTAGTTTCACCAGTGGTTATACCACACCACATTAGGCGCTAGTACGTGACAGGTGAGATCATGCATGTTATACAAAACGTATGTCTAATTTACCCCCCGGAGCCAACCACTTTTACGTGGACTTACTACGAGTCGTTCCTCCTGTACAACTGTACAACCTTTTCAACTTTAGAGAACAACCAGAGAAAGTACAATTTGCGGAATGAAACAGGGTGAATGTTACTTTGTGGTAGGTAGAAACATTGAAAACAGTGTGTGGAAGAATCCACATAACTTTTGTACAGAATTATAATATCATTATCATGTATTATTTAGTAGTAGAACGGGTGAATCATTCCAATCCTACTTCTGCTTTGCATCCAATTCATTTTTGCAAAATATCTACAGAATATCTGTAGTTAGGATACTGATTACCATACAGTACGCAAAAACCTTTGGGTTGAGGTTAGTTTCTCAGTACGAACTAAGAACGGCTAAGAAATGGGTAGTGACTTCGTGGCAGAATCTTTGCATACATTGTTATCATTCCCAGTTGTCTTTCGAGATTCCCAATGCTCATATACGTTTGCGTAATGTGCCTGCATTGTATTAGTCTCGTAGAGGATCATAAATCGCAAGTGGTATTAAAGAGCGGAGAAAATAGTGGATGCCAAACATCCCGTGTAAAGCGCAATTTATTTCAATTTCTGGAATAAGCCTGGTATCTCTTGCTCCCCCCAAATATAACTTGTATTGGCAGCCTCTTTATAGAAAATGGATTCATTAATATTGGGTAATGTTTTTTTTCTTTCTTACAAATATTTATAGCGGTACGAGTCCCAATGGAGTAATTCGCCAGGAATCAGACGGATTATCCATTGAAAAATGCTAAAAACGTATACCCATGATTTGGATTCTTTTACTAGTCCAAACCACGGGAGAGAACAGGCACCTTCATCATCATCATCATCATCATCATCATCCTCCTCTTTCTAAAATGGGAGTTATCATGAAAGAAACCTTGTAATCGTATGTAATCAGCATGTTCGCTCACCCATGTTGTCATGCATTTCAAATGGAATTTTTAATGGGTCCCGTGAACAGAAGCAAACCGTCTTGATCTTAACGCCAACGTTTTTACGTGAGTAGGTCTCTCTCTCTGTGTTTGTATCTATGTAAGAATTTGTGCGAGTTACTTTCACTCGACTTTACATCAATAATTCAGTCAGCAAATACGACTACTCGCTCCACGGCAAATGGAGTCCATTTCTGTTAAAATAAGTTAGTTTAGCAGTTTGTGCTTCAGCAAGTCTGTTTGTATAATCCATGGACCCTTGTTATTTATTTACGTTTATCCAAGTGGTTGAACCAGTGAGACTTTCTGGATGTTCGCTCTTACCATGTTACGTGTGACGCATGAAAGAATACCATGCTATTCCATTCCGCTGTACTTTTGTGTAGTTGACTCTGCATATTGCATGAAAATGAGAACAAAGTGCGTGGTACTTGTATACTAATATGCTGATTTGTGATTGTGATAGGCACATATGTATATCCTTGTTTGCATTCGCTCGCACACAATGTGATCTAAGTAAATCCTAAGTAAATGTTTAGCATGTCTTCACTTTCCGAATATCAATTTAAGCTGGGATGCGGTGTTTATTGGGCATTTTCGTTAAGCACATGCATGCATGTTTTATCATGTGAGCATATTTTTAGCCAACTCTTTCAACTTGTTGAGCGAATGCCTAACTGAGCAAACTAGTTGGGATCGTTGTTTTCTCAAAGTAATTGCCCCGAATAAAAGTGCGCTGGGCTAGAGCGTCTTTGCATGTAAATTCAAGTCACAAAGCCAACTCCAAATATGAAGCTAGTCAGCCGGCAACCAACCAATTGTTCTGAATGCCCCATTCTTGTATTGTTATTAGGACTATTCTTCTAACAATTCTGTTTTTTTCTTTGCTTATTATTATTGTTTGAATGAGTTTCCATGTTTGCATAAAACATTTCATAGTATTTGAAGTTTCAACGATTTGATCACGCGTGCTGATAGCTCGATTTTGACGTTAATTTAAAGTCTACCACCAAACTGATACGACACGACAGGGTGAAGGACTCCTTCGTTAGAAATGAGCTCCTTATTTTTGGGATAAAGCTTACAACTCTGTGAAAAGATTTTTTTTCAATATTTTTTATGCTTTTGGATTCTAGTGAACGTGAACTGTTTAATGCTGGCATGAGTTTTAGACTTGAAACAAAACCATGGAAAACCAATTTGCTATTGAACCGAACGTTCCGAATGAACAAACTATCATAAATCTGGGAACCATAAGGCGTGTTATGAGCTCTCTTAACAGTTCGTGCGATGATTTACGTCTATCTGTATAACCCCATAATTTTGATTTCACATTTTGACTCAAGTTGTAAACTTGCTTTTTTAACGGGAGCATGATTCTTTCAAATGGCTTGCATACACCTCTTCATTAAAATTTGTAAGTTTAGCAAAACTTTCCTAAAGTTGGATTTGAACCGATTTCTTTTGCGACAGTACAAAACCAGTAGCAGCTTCTAGTTGATGTCACTCATAGTGCGGAATTGCCTTCATTATCTACCATTTTCAAAACTTATTTTTACTTTTTAATCATCATGACATTCGAACAATTATCCAACTCGAAAAGGAAGCATGTTAATGATTTTTATTGGAATAGAATAGCACATGCTCAACTAAAGTTGGTGGAAATACATACATACAACTTATCCGAATCAACCTCTAACTGTCAAGTAAACTTTATAATCATTATGCGCATTTAAGGCCAGAGGGCTGCTGCTGATGTAGTACGTTGACAATGTGTCCCTGACAAGATTCAATGATCCCTTTCATTCCAAGTTTATGACTAAGAAAGGAAAA
This sequence comes from Orchesella bifasciata, assembly GCA_034697805.1. Classification (NCBI taxonomy): domain Eukaryota; kingdom Metazoa; phylum Arthropoda; class Collembola; order Entomobryomorpha; family Orchesellidae; genus Orchesella; species Orchesella bifasciata. The sequence continues at coordinate 4,196 of JAQGAP010002668.1, read as the reverse complement.
GTTGACGCTCAGAACTGGTAAATTGCCAGTCCTTTGAAAATCAGCAGGATGGAAGTTATTCAAAAAAAAAAAAGTTTTAGTTTGCAGTTTTTGATTGGCAGAAAAAGTGTCATCAAAACACGATATTTTTCTCCTCGTTTATTTCCATGCTTCTCACAAATGACCGGAAACATGTCATATACGTGAGTGAACCCACCAAAAATTTGTCTATAATGGGAAGGACGGTTAGCAAACAACACGTTTGTTGGCATGCCCAGAAAATCGTTATTGAGAACTGGTTACACAATTCGAAAGTTTTTTTTTAATTCTCATGCGCTTCAGATTAACTGGTTCCCAGAATAGGACGAGTATATAACAGATCAAGGCAACTGGCAATGTCAAAAGTGCATGGTTTTAGCACGTTTTCGTATAAAAATCATGTTTTGAAGATGAATTTCCTAGAATGAAATTATACCTGCATTCAACCTTTAAAATTGAGTTAACACACGGGAAAACTATTATATTCACTTATGTTGTTTTCAAACAACATTCTCCTGACTTTCACCAGTTGAGTCCTTTCGCCAATTTAAAAAATCTTGCTATCTTCCCCTCTTTTTATGTTAGAGGAAATTTGATTACTTACATAAAAGAGATTAAGGAGCTTGGATGCTGGTCGCTAAAGAAAGTAAAAGTTGTTTAGCAATTTGCTAGGCTGTCAACGATAATCAGTAACTTCCGTGCTGTAATGTAGAATTCGTGTTTACAAAGCACAGGAAAAGGTTGACATAACAGACAGAGGAAGTAATCTGGTTTAAGATGGCAGACGGACGTGTCCCTTATTAGTTTTTCTGTGAGCTGGCAGTATTTTTTTATCGTATCTATTGCTTTGAGTTTAAGGCTTTGCAACTGCAGAGAAAGTTCAACAATCATGCAAATCAATACATAACCAAGTTTGCCAAACCATTGGATCAATTGACTTAGATGCGCACATTAATTTATTTAAAATTCGATATTTTTCACCGTAATGCTGAAAGTAATGCTTTCCCTTTTTTATCACGCTGCACCAACTTTATTGTTACAAAAGAAATTTAAAGTTTTAAATCATTTGACAGAAATTGAATTAATTCTCAGTAAATCAGAGTTCGGGAAAATAATAAGTTTGTGGTAAAATGAGCATGCTACTTCAATTTTTTTTACTGCATTGCAACTACATCAAAATGATTAGTTGCAAGCAACGAGAAATACCACGTAAATACACTGTAATGAGTTTAGTCTAGTTCATCACGTTGATCGAAGTTAAACGCTGTACGCTCTAGACTTACATCATGTTCACTTCAATTCTTCTGTCTTATTCTTCGTATTGAATCAAAAGTGAAAGTAGATTTCCAAAAAGGTTTCAGCAGCGATGGATATTGACTCTACTGCACTAGGGAATAAAACATCTATAATATTGCTAACTATGTGATATTCATCCAGTTTTACTTAGAATTAGTCTTTTGTAGTTGGAGTCGCAGTCGCATTTTATTTTCCCGAATTTGCTCCATTATTGAACGAATTAAATTCCCCAAATTACTGTTACAGTATACGTATAATTGACTTAGTTTGCAGTTCGCGTTTCCACTTTATCTACTCAGTTTTGAGCAAATCCGACTTTTTGGTAATTAGCAATAGCACTCAAGAAAATGGGTCTTTACAACCGCACCTAGAGTAAATTGAACTTTGCGAAATTCAAGATACTGTGCGTGGGCCATGTTTTGTTCCAATGTTAGCATTTAAATATGCAGCGGATGCAAATCAGACTGGGTCTAATTTGCTGTACCCATTACGTTACCCTTTCCTTGCTTCATTGTTGAACTCATTAGGTTGTGAAAAACCACTTGCTTCTGCATGTATCAATGTGTGCATGTGCTGTAAATGTTAATGACTACTGAACGCAAGCTTTTAATTTGATATTCCAGAAAAGCAAATTCATTTGTTGCATGCTTAAAAATTACAAACCAGGCCAGACCAACGTACACGCGTTATCGTGGAACAAGGGTGTGTGCATAGGTAGAACGTACTTTTGTGCGTATCCTGCGCTATGCTACATGCATACAGAACCAGCGCATCAAATTATTCCAATTTTGGTAGCAAACTATTCTATTCTAGTCTATTCTAAAGCGAAGCCAATTTACTATACCAGCTCCTTCGAGAGATGATGATGTGATTCAAATTTCTTTAGTACAAGTTTTATTTGAAAATTTTACAGCACAAACAGTATATAGAAATTTTTGACGGTGTACCAAAGCTCCATGTACGCATAATATTAACATGTTAACAGAAGATTTTTGGCTTTATCTTTGTCAAGCAGTCGTATTTGTAATGGGAATCATATTAGCTTAACAAATTCCTGGCGGTGAAAGCTCCTTGTAGTGTAGCATCTCTAAACTGAAGATGATGTCAAGGAGGAGGTTGATGATTTTGCAAGTAAAATTTTCACTCGACTGAGTACTTTTGAGAGAACGCAAAAGGCTCTTGGATCTGACTGTAAATAAAAGCAGCAGCACATTTTGTTGTTGTACACAAAGCTGAAACTGGCTGCCGTCTCTGACGCAGTTCCATAAACAAAGGAACTAATATGCAAGCTGGTACCCAATAAAATATTCCAAAAGCCCTGGTCATAAACCGAGCAAAAATTGTAGCCAAATGTGTTAATAACGAGACTACGTACTTTAACCTAGATGATAGGTACTTCCATTATATGTATATGTAGAGAGCTGTAATCTTGGATAAACGTCTGCAAACACTGGTTTCAATGGCACCACTCCCGACATGGTGAGCCAAAGAGTACGGTGCAGTTAACTATAAAAAGTAGATCTTGGCGTAGATGTGAAGTGCGTGAGGACACGTACTTGTCCAAAAGTCTATATATAGCATTATCCCATAGGTTTGGGGGTTCGAAAGATGCGTATGAACTAAGATGTGTGCTAACCTAAACTAAACACAATATGGTACTCATTCGATGTAATTGTAGAGGTACTTTACGGAAATTTGTGACTGATTTGAATTCGTATGTGATGCAGATTATGATTATGATTATTACCCCACAAATTCACAGTCGTTGTCGTACAGTAGCTGTTTATTTTAGGCAACGCAACTTTTCTAACATGTGGTGCATAAATGAGGGAACATTTGACTTTTAACTAACTTTACTTGGTATTTTAGGTTTATAGTAGCATAGTCAACGCAGCTCTTTATATGTTTAGTCCATATTACACAAGTCGTAAATTATCTAGTCATTAATGGGGCTCGGTTATTCAAAAGAACTTCAAACATTTCTCCCAATGAAACTGATTAAGAGTACTAAACAGTAGGTTATTCTTTAAAGTAATTTTCTGTTTTTCTAGGAACTATATCAAAAAGGTTGAGTAGTTCACAGAAAAAATTAAGCTTGTAGCTAATTTCTAATAATATTACATACGTAATGTTATATCCGGTTAGTTGTACAGTATTAAACTCTTAAGTGTGATGATAAACTGGAGTGCTTGTTACCGGTAACCTGATCTAAGTAATATAGTTCACATTGGTACGTTTTGAGGTGGACATATTTAACGAAATATATCAGACTTCTAATCCCATTGTTACTGTGTTACATCGTGTAAGAAACATAGATTTATTTTCATCCAGGATTCTGATTCTGATCATGTGGTCCAGAAGTACAATTCAACTGGTAAGGGAGGGTAACCTTTAATTTATATATTTTCTCTATATCATACACTGTGCTACGTCTATAAGATATTATAATATGATGTAATATTATTTAGTAATAAAATATGTTCATCCATTTAAAATATACACAGTCTTGAAGTATACGTATCGTACCTTACATTCAAACAGATGTATGTAATACCTAAGCTAGAATGTCATTGTTTCTATGACGGCATGTTCCAGTTACGGTCTATTATAATATATTAGTTTTCAAATCATTTATACTATTGTCATGATTTAAAACTACTGTTATACAAAACTGTTGAAAAGTATAAAACACTAGAGGTCGTGTAGCAATTACATCTTATGGATTTTTTATTTAGAATTTGATTCATTAAAAGTATATAATTCTACGTGTATGAATGAATATGAAGTAGAATCATAATAAAACGTACGAAATAATTATTATTTAGAAATACTGGAAGTTGCAGTTCTCAATTTTTATTTTGTGCGCTGCGTCATGTTAGTTA
>JAQGAP010002667.1:0-14439 GCA_034697805.1 Orchesella bifasciata | reverse complement strand
AGTTATCACACCCGTTTAAAGGCTAAATTTACGTACAACTTAGTATCATTCTCGTCAAAGCTTCTTAAAGCATAAACAGGCTGATAATGAGCAATTTCATGAATATCTTTTATTTTGTGCTCATTAGTTTCAGTTATTGTAAAGTTAGAGTAATGTGGGTCATACTCGCTCTCAAACAAATTCACCAAAAAACTACAGCTATCTTCAACGGTTAAAATCATTCTTATAATACCTAGCACTGGATAAATTGAACAGTATTCAACTACAATTATACATCCGATCTCAAAATCGCACCCATTACAATTTATCTGGGAGGTTGTCCGAACATTTTCTCCATCAGTTATGTCAAATCTATCATATATCAGTTTACAGTAAACTGAGTTGTCAATTTGACTAGAAATTCGATCTTCGTATTCAATGCTCATTGGTGTAAATGAAGATTTGCTTTGTATTTTAAAACATAGAGATAACTGATGACGATACGCTAATGTTTTTGCTACATTTTTAAAATTACATGCTGCGTGAGCTGCGGTTTTAAAAAATTTATGTTTTGCCTCAAATGGCATACTCCAGAAGTGTCGAAGTGGTCCAATCGCTTCAATTGAGCTAGCATAATGAGTAAGGTGATGATGTTTCGGCTTTAAAGTTTTGTCAAATGTACTCTGGTACGAACACAGAAACTCTGATATTATCGAGTCCATATAAATTACCCCACCTGATGAAATAGTATCTGACAACAGTATGAAAAGTATTTCTCTAAACAAAAGGAACAGTGACCAGACTTTATCTGAAGGTTGAACTAAGTCTCCTATGATTAACGGAAAATTAAGCATGAGGCAAAATGTCTGTGCCGCGTTCTGACCCATCTTTCCTTCGCCTTTTAGAAACGTAGATTTAATTTGCGATGGTTTGGTGGTTCTATAGCCACGACCGTAATCAATCGATTCTAGCCTATGATTCAACTTATCAATTGTTAATTGTTTTCCCTTTATGAAATAGTTAATTGTTAGAAGCAGTAAATCTGGAGCCACGCCTTCAAGAATATCATGCATAATGTCAAAAACGTAGACTTGGGTTACGTGAAGATATGGTAGCTCGTTAAGGATTGATTCAAAATTAATCCCAGTTGATGGAAAATCTTCTAAAGCTATATCTACCCCATAATTATCTAAATTCCTCAACTTTTCAGAACATTCCGTTGTCATTTTTCTAAACTCGGTTTTGTGCAGTTTGCACCTTCTACAAGGATAATTTGCCGTAAATCCTTCAGTAAATCCTAACAAAGTATGAAGCCCTAGATTGTCACCAGATACCTGAGCCAATGCTATTTTGTAATTTACAGGCTTTCCATTGTAATTGAACGTTATTCCGTTATCCCAAAGTTCTTTTAGTTCCCTGACAACTTGATTTAGAACAGAATTAATGGACGATGCCTTCAAATCTACGGTTTTTAATGAAGCGAGTAGAAAAACATTATCTATACTGGATAACATGTACTGTGGCAAGTCAATTATAGTAAAATAGAAATTTGCTAACTTATGTTTACCACTTTTCGACCCTAATGGGTTGGCTATTTCTGCATCATCATAATAAATGTTTATAAAAATTGTATTCTTTGGAAATGCTCCATTGTTAAAAAGTGTCCCTTCTCTAAAACTTGTGTACACCTCACCATTGTATGATTTGTTCATTTGCAGAATATGAAAAAACCCTGTCGTATTTAGTAGCTGTAAGATTGTATTTTTGATAGGTACATATTGCATTGTAATTGCTTTGTATGTTTGTTTTTGACCTTTTAACAAGGTGGAAGGAAACGAAATATCAGTATCTAACACCACTTGCCTTGGCATCACTATTAGCTGATTGTCGATGAGGTACTTATCTAATTTATATTTAGTATCAAGCTTATCAAGCAAACTAAACATACTTTTAACTTTTTGAACCTTGAAAAGAGTTTCATGTTTTGGAGCATTCTCATTAATTAGGGTGGTTAATTATTTTTTCTACTGTGGTATTAATTACGACTATGACGTTTGCAATAATTGAATCAGCTGTACTGATAGGTACTTTTCCTGACTTCATGATACTACACATAAGTTTCATTACACATTTTTCAATTTCATCAAGTTCCTGATTGAATGAATATGTACCCTTATCATTAATACAATCGCCGTCGTCACAATGATTTCCCACTTCTGTTTCTACCACTTTGCATATAGTTTCGTGTTCTTCAGCATGTAAAAATTGTCTGTGTACCTGAAAGCTATTTCTTAAATGTTGAAGGTACGATTTCCTATTAAAAAACCTTTTACAAACTGTACACTTGTATTCTGAGTCACCTGTGAGTTTATGTTCTACAGTTAAATGACTAGCTAGTTCTTTTAACCTTACAAACCCTTTATTACAACTAAAGCATACATAAACCAATCCCGTTTTCAATTTTGATAGTTCACTCCAAATCATGGCTCGGTGACCAACTGCAGGAACAAGCTCCACCAAGTCCTCCTTTCCAATTGACTCCAAGCTGACGTCATTTATCTGGTTCTCTACAATGACAAATAATTTCAAAATCAGTCGACACAAACCTCAAACTTGCATTTAAATACTCGTAGAAATGTATAACACGCAACACTTTTCACTTCTTACCTTTGAAAATTCCAATGTACTGCTCAAGTCCAAGGTTCTGGAGTACACGATTCACTTCCGAACTTTCCATGGTTGAAATTTCAATATTTGCCGAATTGGTGTTCCTCTTTGAATTCAAAACTTTCAAACCTCAATTTTTACTTCAATCGTGCCAATGAAAACAATAAATATATTTGTGTTTTGTTTTCGGCACATGGTTTTATGCGAGAAAGATGAACATCCCACCGACAATTTATACTTCGCCGCCATATAGCTTACCCGAATTGAAGTAGTGCTATACGCCTGCTGGTTTGCTTTACCTTGAATGGAGTATGATATACTACATATGAAGTAATATTATTTACTTTTTTATTCCTGATTAGGATTTTACACCAAACGAAGTATAAGTACGTTGTGCTCCTCAGAGAGTGTAGAAATATCATGCATATGGGGTAAAGTTTACTCCAGCTGGAGTTCAATGCAAATTTACTTCATAACATTTCATCCGGATTTCTAAGTGTGTACATTCTTTTCCATTCGTTTCATAAGTTGTTCAAATAAAACCTTGGAATAAGTTTTTCTATAACATACGTAAGAATTGACAGAAAATGCATAAAATTATGCGACGTTGATTTTGTATTGTAAAAACTGTTGAAAATTGTGTGCATTAGCACGGCTAAGGTTAGCTGAAACATTTAAAACACCACTCAATATAAAGTTTTCTTTCTGATAATACGTTCCATGTTAAATTGTCTTGTAAACCAAAATTGAGTTTCAACGAAACCAGGTTTTCTAAATTATCATCAACTAAAGCCTTCTGCCTATATTTTCAAAAAAATTAAAGATATTAAAAATACATTTCATATTAAGGTAAGACACAAAATCGTTTAAACAGTTTGATATAAAAGGACAGCACAATGCTAAATCACATTACGGGAGTCATAATATTGAAAGTTTACCTTAACCTACTGAACAGCCAGAATAACCAAATAATTTGCAAAACATGTCAGTTGATTAATTACAAAGATTGAAAATTTAAATTTGTTGCCAAGTCTAAAATGGCTGACCGACAACGCTGAGCAACACCGCAAACTTAACTTTTATTTTGTTTGTGAAGCTCAACCAGAGATGTAAGAAATTGTTCAAAATGGGTTTGCTCCACTGGGGTCCTGGCTCCATCCGGGGCTACACCGTAGTTCAATCATACTTTCAAGTTACCTTCAATCTGAAAGACGCGAGGACATGCACATGTCCCCGTCAGTTACAAGGACTATTAATTACTTGCAACACACCTTTATTTTATGTAGCTAGTCGCCATTCAGGGCAAGGGTATATTTCCGATTTAGATCATGGCTATGACATTACACGTGCTTGAAATAAGAACTTACAACAGACTGATTTGTTCGTAATGACATGCTACGCCAAAGAAAATATTTGAGAGTTTGTAAATTCCAGGTATTTAATTTGAAAAATATAAGTTTTGTTGGATTATATAAGTTTGGGATTCTTTACAACAACATAACTTAATGTACATTCTAAGCCATTTGAAGAGTCTACTTTAAAACCTTGGCAAAGTAAATTATACACACATTGACGCATCGTGAATATTAAATTGATAGTTCAAAGTTTGTTTCCACTCCCCATTTTTTAAACAGGACAGGTCGACTTCCGTGTTTAAATTTTTACATTTTAGTTAGCCTCCAACAGTGCAGAAGGTTCGAGCGTTTTAATTTACCAGTCACTTTTAACTTAGCAGTATAAACATTTATTTAAAATGTTCAGTACTAGATTTTACAGGTGGGCAGAATTTTCCACAAAAATATTCAACTTCTTCGGTGCGTCAGCTTTGAAGTTTGACAAAGAGAAACTTATTTTCGTACATGATCCAACAGTGTTGAAACGAATGTATGTCATTCTTGTTTTATTTTTAATGTGGGTAATCCCTGCATTAGGAGTAGTCGTTAGCCACTATTTTATTGGTGATCCGGACAGGTTCAATTCGCTTATTGTAATTTACTTGGGGGGATTACTGATGTTGTTTTCCTACTCGATTGTTATTTGGCATTCCCACAATATTTGCATAGTCTGCAATGGATTGCTGAAGTTTCTTTGTCACGTGCACCGTAAGTAAATACAACTTATTTTTGTGTAGATGTAGTCAAAACCCGGGAAACATGGAGTTTTATCTTTTGTATTTTCAGATGTTTACATGCCCTACTTTCATCCTAATTCCAGTAGATATATTCAGTTTGTTGAAGGGTTTATTCTACTTGTCACGGGAAGTCTACTCACCTCAATTGCTTTTATGACTTGTTTTCTTCTGTATAAGCCGCAGGATGCAATGTTTATTAGCTATCTCATTCCACCCCAATATTTTAATTTTCCTGTAGCAATCGTGATGTTTTTCTTCCACTCTTATTCGATAATTGTAATGCATCTCATGATGATACCAAATATTGCTTTAGCAACTTCTTACGGACTTCTCATAATTCCACTTATTGCAAAAGAATTCCCTCTTGGTAAATCCTCATACAAAACGTTCAATACGTTGAGAAGGCCAGCTAATATTCGAAATATTTATAGAGCATTACAAATCCTGCACGCAAACTTTTTGACTGCTCTTGGAATTTGCATATTATTTTATCACTATCATATCATGATTACCACGGTATATTGCAATTTCGTGTTGATTAGGTATTGGAGATCCCTACATTTTATGATAAAGGGAATGCTCATCATTTGGGGGGTTGCGATTGGAGGCTTTTGGTCTTTCATTTTAGAACTAGGACATTTCTTTTGTGTTAAAGGGAACAAATTGTTGAACTCTTGGAATGGTAATAAATGGGACTCAAAACAAGACAATGTTATAATGAAAAAATTCACTCAGTCTTGTAGACCAATTTTGTTATGTTTTGGAAAACATTTTGTGATTGGAAAAGCTTCCATTTTTGGTTTTCAAAAGGGAATCGTAAGAGGAACAACAAAAGCATTGTTGACGCACAAATAACACTAATGTTAATGAAAAATTGTAGGAGTTTTAAAATTATTATGTAATCTATTGAGAATTTATATAAAATAAAGCACCACAGTGATAAACAAAACAGAAAAATTAAATAATAACAATACAAAGAACCCTTATTGACCAAATATTTGTCTAATGATAATTTATGGCTTATTTAACTTATTTTGCAGAACCACCGCGTTCGAGTTCGGGAAATGCCTCATAAAATTATTTTGCAAAGAATCAGAAGATAAATTCTAATAACGAAAAAAATTCTGGCCCACATGTAAACTTACCCATCGGTTAAAGAAAATGCAACTAAACTTTTACCTTTACTGTATTGGGTTGAAACTATTTCATATTATTTTGAACCATGTCTTTAGTGAAAACTGGATTGAATTCCTGCCCTCATTAATGATTTATTTTATCAATTAAAATCCCGCAAGGTTGAAGTTTGAATGCTGCTTGGACATTCGAGTGAAGTAATTTAAGTATTGTATTTCTCTTCTATTGTATTGTTCTTCTTCTCGATGCCAGAATACATGCAAGCACTTAAAAATTAAAGAAAGCCGTGTTTATAAATTATTGCAAATATAGTACAAAATCGTATGTACTCAAAACACTTGAAACGATTTAAAAGCTACAAAATAATAATTACTAGCAGTTTTCTAACAGTTTTCTAGCAGTTTACAAAAAGAATAATATATGGATATCAGAAAAGTACATTTTATTTTCTATGTTAAAAGTAATAATCTAACAGTTCCTCGGGTAACACCCCTCTGAAAAGTAAACAAACTTGCTTTCCCAATTACAAAGACTTTACCATACGCCAAAACAATAGGTTTGCAAGATTGTTGAAACTTTTTTAATAATTTATTTTTTCCTTTCCATTTATCCCCACTCCAGGATGTTAAAACCTTGTTTGATTTTACCGAAAAATACTTACCAACTTCCAACATTAACGACCAAAATCCATTTGCACCGAACCCCCAAACTAAAAGCATCGCCTTTGCGACATCGTGTAGCGTATCCCAGTATTTTAATACTACAAAATAGCAATAGCATGAGGTGGCCGAACATAGAGCGTTAAAAATTGGCAGGTACACTCCCATAAAGCAAATATAATTTGCGTGCAGCACCTGAAATGATCTGTAAATGTGTATGATATTTTCGGGGTCCCTCAATCTACTCAAGGTTCTGTACATCGGTCGTCCTACTCTGAGTTCCTTGATTAGAAACGTGCCCGTGTAAACTAAGTAAATAACACAGACAAAAACGTAAGTAAAAAGGAAGTTTAAATGAACAGCGATTGCAACATAAATATGATAGGTTATCGATATCCACAATGTTGGGTAGAAAACAACGGGTGGTAAATCCACAGGTATTAAACTGCCAATAAAGATTGGGGCAGTAGGGCTAAACAATAAATACAAAGTAATTAAAATTAGCGCCGGCAAGGTAATACTCCCAACGAAAAGTATGAGCCCATTCGTCAGTTTGTAAATTGCGTCATCGGCCTCCCATAATTGGGGAAAATATTTGCCTGAAATGTGTTCATAAACCATGTTTTTAATAAAAACTGTAATTTAAAAATGTCTTCTTCTTTTTTCTTCTTTTGTCTTACAAATCCTACCTTTTAAATAGTCCATAAATTTGAAGAATCCATTTAGTATAATGCAAATGTTACTAGACTGCAAACTGGAAATGGATTGAATTGTTTTAGCTCCGAGTCCGGTTAAAAACGCAACCACCACTAAATTAAACGCACTGCCATGCATATTTTCGGAAAATCGGACTATGTTTAGTCCCAGTAATAACATCCAAATGGCGCTAAAAACAAAAGTTATTCGGATTCTTCGTAAAGCTCTAGGATCATTGTTAAATTCTTTTGTGCTCTCCTCAAACTTAATGGAGGAAACTCCAAAGAACCGAAATAATTTCGTGGAGATAGAGACACATTGGTAGAATCTTGAAGTGAACATTTTTCAAAAATGCTTTAATAAAAATAGACTTTTGGAACTTCTTGGTTAGTAAAGCTACTAGCACAGGTATTAAAGCCTGATGCAAAGATGGACTCCAAAAAATTACTGTCCAAACTAATTTTTTTGGTAAAATACTCGTACTCTTTAAAATTGGCAATGAGAGTAATAAAATACCTCGATTCGGTAAATCTACTTCCGTAATAGCTCGTATTCTAATAAAAATTCTATGGGCAAATCAAGTTTGACATGCAAAATAAATAGTGTATAAATTCTATAATGACGCAACGCTTGACCTTACCACGGTTATTTTAAATGTTGCAACCATTTTATAATTCGAGGTTTCCAATTTTGGAACTTATATTGTAATTACTATTCGTTTAAACCGAAATTAACGGAATTTACGACATGCTTTTATTGTACGTTGAAAAAAATTACACACATTTAACATATTTTTTGTATATGGATCTTTTCCAAAGCCTTCGTTTCCTTTTCATTTTGACCGTGCAATAATAAACGACAGTAATCTATTTCCAAATAATTGTAATGACGCTAACTAACTCTTGGGTTCTAAATGGTACAAAATCGAGGTTGAGAAGTACGAGATGAGGTTTTCTACAAATTGTTTGGCCATGTGCAATGCATTTATATAGTTGAAATGCCTTGCATTACACATATATTGCATTGAAAAGATTTTATTGAGCATGACTTTGTTTAATGTTTTGTCCCATGATGCATGCATTGCATCTATGGTTTTTCTTCTGTGGAAATTATATACGAACGGCAAGTTGAGACCAATGGTAAATGCATATCCAGGAACTCTGAATTATTTTGGTTGTTCTGATGTATAGGTTTTGCCGTGAATTGTAAAATCAGTGTTTCGACCTTGTCCTAATATATTATAATTATATTATTCGTGTGTTTGAAATAGCGAAAGCATTTTTTACTTTTTACTGTGATGCGATCAAAATACTGTTAACTTCCTGTTCGACTATTATTGCAATTTTAATTTTTATACAGAAAAAGAGTCTACACTATTTACAGGAATCAAATCGAGTTGTTTCATACCACCACTCCACATCCACTGTTAATCAGTGTCAGTTTCACCATGTTATGATACAACTGCAGTGGCCTTTCCGTTTTTTATGAGCAGAGTATTTATATATAAATACATAAATAATAATCTAAAGCTGAATAATTGGAATGAAAAACGTGGCTGAATTTTATGCGCTTACTAACGACGTTTATGTGGTTATGATCATTAAATGCATTAATTACTTGAAAATTGCGATTTTTCTATTTTAGGCGCCTAAAACGCCATAAAGTCGCAATTGTGTTTGATTCAAACAGAAAATAAATTGGGCTCATGTTTTACTGCTTTAGCTGTACTCCGTAAAAAAATTAAACGGATAGCAAAACCTTCTAATTTTATAATTAAATATTTTTCCACAACGAAACTATGATACAAAGAGCTTAAAATTTTGGTTATCATTTATTTTGGATTGCTTGTTAAAGTCAAACCGATATTCAGTTGATCTCATTACAATCGGTTTCCCCAGCGCTCAGGAAACAAATTTAAACAGTGAGCCAAACCTTCTAGTCTTTTAATAAAACAATGTTCTACATTGAAACTATAGTATATTGATATCAAAGTGAACAAAATCGTGGTTTCGGTTTATTTTGGATTGCTTGTAAAAGATAAACCGAGAAAAAATTGGAGTAAATTTCTACGGCTTTACCTGCACTCATTGTCAGTAAACTTAATTAAACAAAAAGCCAAACCTTCTTGTTTTTTAATGAAATATTGTTCTACAACAAAGCTTTAATACATTGATATAAAGAGTTTAAAATTTTGGTTACCCTTTATTTTGGATTGCCTGTGAAGTCAAACCGATACTCAGATGCACTCTGGAAACAAAATTAAACAGAGAGCCAAACCTTTTATATCTTTAATAATGTAATTTTCTACAACAGAAGTACATTTCGCTGATATAAAAAGTTTAAAATTTTGGTTTCCGTTTATTTTAGATTGCTTGTTAAAGTCAAACCGATAGAGATTTGGACTAACTTTTTACGGCATTACCCGCACTTAGTAAGCTTATTTAAACAAAGAGTCAAACCCTTTTAATTTTATAAAATTCATTGAATATAAATGCGTTTTCAAACAAAATAATGTACGTGATTCCGTCCAGCTGCAATATTTGTGAAACTGCTTTCGTGAAGTGTTGGTTTAGTGTTCTTTACATCTATTTGCAGTAAACTGAATGGATTAAAAGTTTAACGCACGTGTCACGAAGGCAACCGCTTTTGGTTTGTGTAAATTCATGGACTACAAATGCGCTTCCAAACAAAATAATGTATGCGATTTTACCCAGCCGCAATATTTTTGTTACTGCTTTCGTGATGTTTGAGTTTAGTTTTCTTAACATTTGTTAGTAGTGAACTAATTGGAATAGAAGTTATCAGCTCGCGCCTGGTAGGCAAGTGATTTTTCCCCGCCAAACTTCAACGAAAAAGACAGCGCTTTTAAACAAAATGATGAAAGAGATTCCACGCAGCTGCAATATTTTTGTTACTGCTTTCGTGATGTTTGAGTTTAGTTTTCTTGACATTTGTTAGTGGTGAATTAATTGGAATAGAAGTTATCAGCTCGTGCCATGTAGGCCAGGGATCTAGCTGCAGTATTTTTGTTAATGCTTTCATGAAGTGCCAGTATAATTTTACATTTATTTGCAGTAAACTGAATGGAATAAATGTTATCAGCTTGTGCCACGAAAGCAACCGCTGTTGTTTTGTTTAAATGCTTTGAATACAAATGCGCTTTTAAACACAATGTTGTACGTGATTCCATTCAGCTGCAGTATTTGTGTTACTGCTTTAGTGAAGTGTTGGTTTAGTTTTCTTTACATCTATTTGCAGTAAACTGAATGGAATAAAAATTATCAGCTCGTGCCACAAAGGCAACCGCTTTTCACTTGTGTAAGTTCATTGAATACTGATTATCCTTTAAAATATGCTGTTTAAGGTGAAACAAAACTTAAAAGTGAAAAACAGAAATAAGTAACAAGTCACCAGAGTGCACACAGTGAGTGACGTTGAAGGTTGAATGGAATAAATTTTATTAACTTTGTAACACTAATCCCTAAAATTATTTAGAACATTCACTGCTGTATGTTTGATAAGTCTTTAAAATTACATTCCGGTTATGTAAGCGGGCCACAGTGACCCACATTTCATAATGTGGGTTGATGGATGTATCGCTTGGTGTTTATGCATGCTGAGATAGGAAGTAATACTTGAGATGCGGAAGAAAGAACGAGCAAGTTATTTGTATGGCAGTAGCAATAAGAAAGACTGTCTCTCTGCCCACATTTTATTCAGGTTTATATAAAAAATACTACGTTTTTAAATGGCTTTTGCATCAGAAATTAAATAAGATTATGTACATTGACTTGAGAACATTCGGGTGAGTGAGCATCAGGTACACGTAAGCTACATCAATTAAATAACATCTGAGTTGTCCTTTTCTCAATGTTGCGGTTGATGACACGATGATGATGTTGAAGACAAAGTTGACTTGAAATTGTTTTGAACGTAACAATATTTGTTATAAAGTTCATAAAATTTTTAGTTTTTACATTTAAGGTCACTCACTGCAGGCATTCTTAAGACGTGTGCTTTTACTTTTTGATTTAGTTATCACAGGTTGATACATGCCGGTTCCAAACTTATTTATGTATAAATACGGGAATATGATAGAGACAACTTTTTTTTCTCTTCGGAAATTGTCTCCTTTGTCTTGAATATGCTGTGCAACTTTTACTTCTATCATTTTACATTGTAACATACATTAAGGAAGTTTAGAACCGGCTGAGTTGTTTCTTTCCACTCATTTATGCTAATTGTTTATCATCTCAACCTCTTGCTATTTATGTCAAAGGAGCTCAAGCTTAGACTAACATATAGGTCAAATATTTTTTTAAAGAAATTTTAAGAAAGCTTGATAATCTTCGACATGGATATATAATATTTCCGATTCTTCATGGAAATAATCACTGTTTTTTTAAGTTTTCCATGGTGAAGCGATGATGAGTTCAATAGGTAGAGGTGTAGTAAACTTTTATTCCCTAATAAATCTTTGTAAACTGAATGTAAGATTTTCGCAACGAGCTACATACCAAGCTCCTATTGAAGCGTAAAAAGAAATTGACCATTTTCTAAAACAAGTTATTGACAAAAAAAATCTTGTTTTTTCTTTCTAATGAGAAAACAAATTTGAAATTTTCAAACTTGTTGATATGCCACTAACAGCACTAATCCTGGTACATTAAACTTGTGAGTTTGACTTCAAAAAGACGGTTTCAGGGGGTTTGGTTGTTGAAAGAATTTAAATTAAATAAACATTCACTCTTCCATCTTTAAAAATCAGACAATCGTTTTAACGTGTTTTGCTTTTATTTATAATCACAATATCGTTGCAAATGTATTAAAGGGTGTGCTTTATCAATATCGCTCAATGTTATGGTAAGTAAAGCATACATGATTTTAAACGCGACTACATAACTTTCTGCCGTTTTTTGAGGATGATATAAAGTATATTACAATTGAATATTTAATGAGGTTATCCTTGCTTTAAACTTTCTTTTTAGTGTCATACCTAAAACTGAAAATCAATCTTGTATTCCTTTTAAACATATTTTTGGAGACAATTTCCGAATATTTCTGAGTTTTGGTTACGCAGATATAATTTTTAAGGCAAAAGACTCATCTAAAATTCCTCAGTTCAAGTTCA
Organism: Orchesella bifasciata; assembly: GCA_034697805.1. Taxonomy (NCBI): domain Eukaryota; kingdom Metazoa; phylum Arthropoda; class Collembola; order Entomobryomorpha; family Orchesellidae; genus Orchesella; species Orchesella bifasciata. The sequence continues at coordinate 2,042 of JAQGAP010002667.1, read as the reverse complement.
CCTATCAAACAAACCATTTCAACTTTAGTGGACTGAAAAACGCAGCTGTATTGTCGTGTTATTCTGAACGCGCTAATGAACCACATTTCATGCGCTTACGGTTATTTTAGGCGATTATGATCATTTCAGGCATTAATTACTTGCCTAATGCGATTTTTCGAATTTGTATACTTAAAACTCCATGAATTTGTAAATTTCATTTAAAATTATAGTACTTCGAGTTAGCATGCCAAACTACCAATATATACTTTTTTCAGCCAAATTTTACTACTTTTTTATTTGCGCACGCATAACTGTTAAAGCGCGCAGACGATTTCAATTTGCTGAAAGTTATTCTCTGGTGTGTCCTTGAGGGGTACTACCTATGCGCCGATTTTGGGGCTAATTTGGTCAGTGTATGTGGCGAGGAGAGTGCACACAGATGGACGGACAGAGAGAGAACTCAGTAGAATTAAAACTCGCTGAATGCATTCAGCTTAGTAAAACGTTTCTCGGCAATATATTTAGCCACCGATTCTATGTCGGTGTGAGAAAACTAACTAGGCTGCTCCAATGGTTCGGAGCCAGTCGATTTGAATTCGATGAGAAGAAAAAAAGTTCATCTTGATAGTAAAGCGTTTTTACATCAGAATGTAAATTACGTTTTAAATCTTTTGTGGCTCTTGGCAATAGCAATCAGTTTTTTTTCGATTCTCAAAATTACGGACTGAGGGTGAGTTTAATTTGTTCATGATGTATTTTCTTGGCGTTGCCGTAAACCTGGTTGGTGCGTCAGTCACCTGTTTTCCACACGATGTCTGCAAAGTGTTGAATGGATTCTTTCGTTTCATGAAACATTTGCACTGTAAGCCTTAGTCGCCTTAATTTAATATTTTTCTTGAATCTAATTATACACATTTTTTATATTCCAGGTACGTACATGACCCATTTTAATGTAAACAGAAACAAGTATGCAGTCCTAATGAATGTATTTATTGGCTTCTTGGGTTTTTGATATTTAATTCAAACACTCTGTGCATTTCGTATTTGATCTATCGACCGGCTGCGCCCATGTGGATTGGGAGTTAAATTCCATTCCGATTTATGTCAATATCAGCTGTCTTATATATATTAACTTTGACTCATTTAAATGCTTAGCAGTTTCATATGGAATTTATGTCACCCCATTTTCGGCAAATGAACTACGTATAGAGAAGTCCATTTACAAAACGAAATTCAAATTACGAACCCCCATAGAACAAGGCATATTTACCACTCCTTCCAATCCAAGTGCTTTAAACGCATTTGTTATGCTCACTTGGGGTTTTCGTTTTAGTTTCCTATGCTATTTTAATGGTAACGTCAACTTACTGTATTTTTGTGTTGAATCAGTATTCAAAAAATCTGGAAGTCATCACAAATGTTCTGGTTTTTATTTGGGATGTTCTGGCAACTGGAGTTTGGACAATTGTTTTGGAAATTTGGATTTATTTTTTCAGTAAGCCCCAGTGATGTGCATACCACCGGTGGTAACCACCAAATTGGTGGTTTGGTGGTCGGTAGTCGGTGGGCAACATTATGTGGTGGTAGGTGGTGGTCGGTAGTCGGTGGTACAAATTTTGCTGGTGGTCATCGGTAGTCGGTGGTATTTAGCTGGTGGTGTGGTCGGTAGTCAAAGATTTGAAACCAGCCAATCGTCAATTTTTGTCACATTTTTAATGAATTCTAGTACCCATTTGTTTTATTTAATGTTTATGGGCTATTTCTTCTGTTTTCATCCTCAATTTTATGTTTCAGAATAGTATTTATCACATTTACCAGTGTTTCTGGGACAAGTCATCGAGATTTAATGTAGTAATTGGAATATGCATCATGATTATCTATTATTCAGTAGCTCAGTGAGCTACTACAGTGTAATTGTACATCTAATTGTACAATGTGTCAACCAAATTTACTACTAAGTTGCGAAAAATTATTTTATAATTCCAATTATTTGATTTTGTAAAAGATTCTAGAAGTATTACAACGCAATTAGTTAGTCAATCAGTTGAGAAATCTAAATA
>JAQGAP010002666.1:0-14442 GCA_034697805.1 Orchesella bifasciata | reverse complement strand
TGGTCAATTTATTTGAGCATAATATTTAATGGAATTTAAAGGAGCCTGTCTCTATGCCTGTCCTCGGGTGTTTATTTGCTTTGGTCGCACCTGACAGTCTTTTCCTTCCTGTCTAAGAAAATGATGAGTTCACGACAGAACGCACGAAATGTCACAAGCACGCATGTCAAGCCAGACAGACGAATCTGTCTAGCAGGTTGAAAAATGACACAGACAAGTAAGAAGTATGATGAATTGCTAATTTTCTTTTGTGTTCTACACTTGTTATTATCACTATTAACTCCCTTGCACATTATATGCGCATCGTAGATTTCATCTTCAACCTTTTAAAATGCTAGAACAAAAATATCATAGATGAAATTGAAACAAAATGACACTGTCTTGCATGTTGACACCACTCCATCAATATCTTTCACAGACAGCTAGACAAAACATTATGTAACGTAAAAAATAGCTCAAAGGATTAAATATTTAAAATATTCAATCGTTTATGACCTGCATACAGCAAAAACCTACCATGTATTTTGTATGTCGCAAAGTAAACTGTACACTTGATGCAGCATGAAAATTGTATCTGATTTCTTAAAGGGAATTTTGTAAAAAAAAAAGATCACAGGATGTGTCAACAAGCTTGTTATGTACGTTTTCGTTTAACAATTGTGTCATCTTTAAAGTTACTTATGTACATTTACCCTTCTTGCAGGGACTTTTTTGACATGACTGTTTCGTTCAACGCCTAATTCATCTCCAAAAGTTAGGCTCTTCTGATTGTGAGTCTCAAAAAAGTAGAGGAAGGCGGATCCTTGAAAACGCGACAAACTGATTCCAAATCAGGACTTCATTCACTTTTTTTATGCCGGGTTCCGCATTTCTTATCTTTACATTGTGCTATTATGTGTGTGGCCAAGCCAGAAAACCTTTTCATGTCTTTTCTTTGAAAAGAGATGATCACTTGCTGTAAAGGAAGAAGGCAACAATGGGTATTTTTTCTTTGACAATCGTCTTTTTTTAAAAGGACATAAACGGTGCATGAAGTGACCAGGAGAAAAAAGAAAAAGTTACATCTCTAAGTATTACATCAGTCGGCAGTCGGTCGGTACCCTTTGTCCACCCAACTAACACAGCATAGCAACTACAGGTTCACTAGAAGAAGTCAGTCTAGTGCCTTTGCTTCGTAGCATTCTGCATACTTCTCGTTGTGTTTCCATTTTGTTTTTTGAATGCAAGCTTTAGGTACTCGTTACTACAGTCTGCTGGACAACCATTAGTATATTGCAAACGTGGCTTTTCTTGATACTGTAAGAAAATAAGCACTTGACTGTACCTAAATTGTAGATAAAGTGGCAGTAAAATGTAAATAAAGCAGAATCGAAATACAAGGTTAGATGCATATTATAAACCTCGTACGAACAAGCAAGTACAATGCTTACACGAGCTAGGAGCTGGAGAATTTTTTGTTCTGTCCAGTTGAGATTAAGCTGACATTTGACATTTACCAAAAATATCCTGATTAGTTGACTGCCACTGACTATTGTTTACTTAACAAAATCCAACTTGAAAAATTAATAACATTCTTGGTACTGTAAGAACAGGATAGAAAAAACTATATATCGGCCCGTCACCGGTGGTTTTTTACACACAGCTCATATTTAACTTTGCTGCTGTAATATTTGACCTCATTTCAGCAGCTGCAGCATGCTCAATCTTAATCTTTGGCAGGAAAGAAAAATCCGTAAGCTCTGTACGTGTTACATAGCTGATGTACTGTTTATTAGTTTGAAAGTGAAACCAGATACGTGATGCTTCCGAAAACATTCAAGGTTGCTTGACTAATTCCAAAAATGTAATAATCTTCATTTTTTGACGTACTCTTGTTTGACATGACAGATAGATCGACTAGACATCCAAGAATTTTTCAACTAGGCATGCAGTCAGAGTATATAATAACACGCATTTTTACATGTCTGCTTACATCAATCATTCCAGTTTGCATTCTACAGATAAAAGTATTTTGTTTCTGTATACAAAGTAAATAGAGCGCAGGTACACATAAGATTCTCAGCAGATGCTATAAGCATATTATACAAACTGATTCTGGGACAATTAGTAGCATTGTGCACCGAGTTGAGTAAATGGAGAGAGTGACGCCAGTCATTGTGCATGGTATTATGCAAACACACCAGCATGATTTTTACTTTGTCTTTGCTGGTTTACTTTTCTGCATACATGCATATCATATCAAAAGCTTCTCTATTCCTTCCTACTACAGCTAAGGTCTACCACTTGTGTGTGTATCAGCAATCTCTTACTGATTATTTTAACAGTGGGGGTGAGAGTAACTTTTCCTCTCGTCCACACGGTCCTCCTTTGTTTTTCCTGATATCAATGACAGGCAACATTCATCCCAACATTACATATCAGCATATCCTACCAAAACATTCTTAATAGCAGCCCTAATGGATTTACCTAAGATAACAAACGTCAAAATCAGCAAGTTAAGCAAAAAGTAATATGGTTGCACATTAGTTACATTTTTACACGACACGAACACGTCTCCTACCTATCTGCATATTAGGAAAGGAACCGCAGGGAATTCTAATTTTTCATCCCCTATTTGTGCAAGATAATTTTCTTTTCCTCCACTTGGTTTGGTCTACTTACTCCGCTCAGGTTATTAGTCCAACGAGTGCAGAGCAGTCCTGCACGTTTATATCTATTAAAAATATACTTTTTATAATCTGTTACACGGCTGAACGAATGCAGAAGATAACAAACATTAACATTATTAGCCTTGGTATAACTGGGGAACAAGGAAGGGGAGATATTTTTGTTAGATAATCGGTATAGGTACGAACACTCGTGCTGACTCTACTATTTACATAACTTGGTGTTGCTAGTCTCTCACTCCCTCCAAATATCTGCTCGTGGCACGTCAGCTACAACAACATGTATTTCGCGCAATTAGCAATGTGTGGAACAAGTAATCTAAAGAACGAAGATAATAAATGCTGGTTATTATAATTGTAAAAATAATTTGTTTCTGTCTCGACACATGGGGCACGGTGCTATTTCATTTAGTTGCTTTCCCTCTGGAACTGGAAAGCATATTTAGGAAATTGGGAAAGGGATGAATGAATTTAAGACAATGGCTGTGCAACCGTGATAGGACTGCTAATGCTCAATATAAATATTGCTGAAGCAGCTGCATCACTACTCACCATATGATAGAAAGAAAATGCTTAAGGTCATATATGTCTCGGGTAACAATTACCAGCATGAATCTCTTAACAAACTTGAACCATTTAGTGAGGGCTCCTTTCTCCGAACCAAATTTGATAAACAACGCATCCCATTTTTCTAATATCTTATGACTCCATATCGCCCTCAATATGAGCGTAATTAATCCTGTTTTATGACTGGAATTAAAATTTATTAATAGCTTGAGAAGATGAACCGATTCCATTCCCATGTTTCCAAACCATTACTTTATCCCAGTTAAGCTGTATTAACTAAAGTGCTTATATCAGTTGAATGACTAACAAACGAAAACGACACAAGCGTGTCCTCCTCCTACGTGAATTAGTCGATATAATAGACTCGTCTGCTAAGTCTATTTTAATTTTTTTCAAAGTAAAATAGCTGTTTTCATCATAATAAAGAGGTAAAAACCGTAAAAGCACCATCAAGCAACAAAGTATTTTATAGACTTGACAGCTTGACTACTAACATAAATTGTAATATATCGGGATGATACTGTGTTAATATTAAACCTAAATTATTACTTCCTCATCTACAACAGCCTACCGAGAAAAATTATTCTCTATATCTGGCATGACGTAGTTGTAGTCTATAATTTGTGCTTGATGCACTTTTGCCATAATAATCTTTTTCTTTCATTCTATGATGATGCAAGGAATAAAAACATTGGTTCATTCACTGCTTGTCCAATCTTATCGGACCTCCCTGCCTGTAATAAAATTGCACTTCATAAAGCAGCCATAATTATTGTATCACGTTGGTGGAGTAAGCGTTAAAAGGAGGCAAAAAATGCATCGATTGTTGGTACGCAAGAAGGTTAATGTCCAGAAACAGTGCTACAGAACATGTACATTCGTCTCTGTTGAAGAACTGGCCACGATTTATAAACAAATTCGTGCATCCATTGCTTATGTCCTTACCAATTGGAAAAAATGCATGTTGTGTACTATACCAAGAGCTGCTATGTTTTTAATCCTGGATCCTAATAATCACGTCGTTTTTTACTCTGATGATGGCTATTTTATGGAGAACCATATCATCATCGATGCATTTTTACACTTTTTCTCATACTCCATTTTTACAGCAGACAGGTTCTTCACGTAGCCTACTTATTAGAACGTGTGGTTTGGCCATAAATTTCATGGATTAGATTTCCTTCCTTTTGCATCACGCTGAATGCTAGCGGGATTGTACTACAACCGCAACACATTCTGTGATAAATAACATCATGATACACGAGAAAGAAAGTGAGATCCTTATAGCTTGTGTGTGCGTCAACGTCAATGTCTACGCACAATACGCACGTTTTTATGATCTTGTGATTTCGACATGATCTTGTAGATGTAATAAAATAGTTTGAATCAAAGTGCTAAACAAAAACATTAAATCAAAAAAATGAGGGGGAAATTTACATATTTTCTTTGCTACATCATTCATTCCTTTACACCAATATCCACTAACTTGTTGAATATGATGCATCTGCTTACACTGCCATAATGGCTTTTATTGGCATTGGCAATGATTTTCAGTAGAGTTCTGCTACATTTGCGTGGCTGGCCGCCCTAATCCCATACACGTGTATCTCTTAAAAGAGGTTTCACGCTTGTCTTGCAATAAATGAATAATGAGCAGCAGACATCCTTATCCTGTGGCTATCACTCTAGAAATTGGCTGATTATATGTTACCAAATGTTGTATTAATTCCTTCATTCCGCAATATAAGAAAAAGAACAAAGTCATTAAATTGAGGAAACAGGATTTTTCTGTGTAAAACCCCTTGTTTTGTTTAATCATTTAATTCACTGTGGAAGTTGATATGATGATGACGATTAGTACATGCCCTTGATGCAATTTTTATGGATGTAAAAGTACCATCAAAGAAATAATCCATTCGCTGTTCGCTGCACGAAAATTGTCCGATTTGATTCCCTAACTTTATCTTTGAAACATCCACTAATGCACAAGATGAGGGCGGCTAGCTGTTAAAAGCCGAAATGAAACATTTTGGACATTGAACAACTATCCATTATCAACGATCAATGTGTAAGTGCAAAATCCGTACATCGTATATCATGAAAATTGTGCGTTCAAACACTTGGAATACTTGGAGAACTGGTGTTGATGCAACAATCAGCTATTTTACCGATTTTACGACGTTATCATGCTGAGATGTGTACATAAAATGCAATATGCAGGCGAGACTAGTTATGATGACAGCATGAGCGTAATGACTTCAAATCAGAGGAGACTAGGTGGAGATAATGAAAAGCTACGTAGTGGGGTAAAAGTAAAATTGCAATGGAAATGCTTCTTCTTTTTCATTTTTCTTCTGGAAAAAATTGTAAAACCTATTTTGAGGGTCAGAATGTTAATCTCCACATAATAATAAAATTTCATGTAAACCAGTATGCAGCTGTTGTTTTTAATTCCATTCCCTATAGCTTGCCTTCTTCGGGGGAAATGAATTGGAATATCTCTTTGGAATTCAACAAGGCCAATGTCAGACGTTATGATTGAAGAAATGCTGCAGTCAGCTCCTTGTGTCACGTCAAGGGCTCGTCACGTGCACATGTTGTTCGTATTATGTATGGAGGTATGTCCGACGTCAGTGATATTATGTTTCTTGAATGTTTCTGCTGGGACTATGAGCTTCATTCTCAAGTGTAACAAGAAGCGACACAATATGAAGCTCATATTAAAGAAAAGACTTTGATTGCATGCCACTCCCAAGAACAACTCGGGTGGTCATTTCAAATAAATATGTGAATGCTCTAATGCGGCTTTTCCTTCACATTTTCACATATTTATCCTGAAGCAAAACCCAGGAAATATTAGCTGCCTTCTTTTCACTTTTTGATTAGTGCAATGTAAGTGTAAACCATTCATAAAAGAGCACATATTTATTGTTCGTATGTATATACTTGCATTGTTCACTTTGACTTTCAGCCGTTTTGGTTTCTATCAAAATTTTCCTTTCAGAAGACAATACTACAGAGAAGTATATGTTGTAGCAATGCTTCCTGCTATTGTTGGCTAGCTGTAAATAATATGGAATTACAAAGTACGCATATATTGTTACTAACTCGCGTGTTTCCCTACGTATAAGTCAGTAGCTATCTAATCCCTTTTGACCTTCAGAACAGTAATCGGATTTAGTTTAGTGGCAAAAAAGTTGAATTTTGACACTTGTCCACTTCATTCATAATTGCTACTGGGCCTGCTGCGTGAGACCGTGTTACAAAAAATCAGGCCGAGCAGAGCTGAATTGCCACTTAATAGTTGAAATATGTGATGAATTCCTTTTAATCGCCTTGAAACAAAAGGCATGATCTCGTTTGAGCACGCAAGTCATCACTAATGAAAGTGTTTGATGGCTTATAGCATGACTTTGAAACAGGATTTAATTGCATCAAATCCCCTGTGTTAAATTTGTGTCATCCTATCAAAAGGAATTATAATTGTTTGAAGGCAAAATGCAGGTACTTTTACTTTTAAATGAGGCTTTACCCAGCATCACTACCACCATGAGCTGAATTTTAAACATGTCTTCCGGTTTTCTTAATGCGAATTGATGATTTTCATGATCAATCAAAAGCTATAGATGATGAGTAAGTAGTAAAAAACAAAGAAATTCTTCTCACTTTTTCTGGATTAAACTGACGAAAAGTTAAAATGCTTCAGAGTGAAGTGACGACTTCAAGTTTAAATGCTTCCGTTTTATGTCAAAACTATGTTATGTTATGCACGTTAGCCCACTCAAAGCAGCTTACATATTTACACGAGACTCTTGCTTCAAACATTACAGAATGGGCAGAAATCCAAGTTTTCAACGAGTAGGCATCATCAAGAAGAGTGTATGCTTCAAGTTATCGTGGTAATGTGCAAGTGGAGTAGCATTCTTATGGTGTATACATGTGTAAATGCTGCAAAGTCAGTATTTTGTTGAGATTCCCTAAAAATTCCCAAACCAGATCACCAACGCCTTCCTGGTTTAAACAGCACCGACTCCAACCAAGCCGCTTTTTAAGTTTTCGAGTTATTATTGTTATTATTATGACTGTAATAATGGCTTAATGTAGACAAAAATACATTTATGAATGTTATTTTAACTTTTTTCTCCCCAAGGTAAGGTTTCTTCCTTCAAGTTCATGATTTTAATTTAAGTAAATGCCAGTTCACCTATAAGTTAAGGCTTCAGCAGCCAGCAGCAGAAAATTTCGTATTTATTCTGTCTTCTTCCACCGCGTCCGCATCAGTCTTAAAAGCTGTCACCACCAACATCCATTCTATCTCAGCTGCATCAAAACAACGATACTCCGAGCTGTTGATGATAGTGAGTTTATAAAAACAAGGGATTTCCTTCTTGAAACATAAATTTTTAAACTGGAGAGTAGTTATTTATACTGCCCATGGCGCAAAGAAACAAGGAAGAAAGATGCAAGTTTGTCCATTACATATAATCATTATGACGGTCTTTTTAAGAGGGAGTACTGATAAAGAAGAGTTGAGTTGTGAAGATCCTTTTTATGGGAGACCCAACGCATCATCAACAAATCACCACCACCACCAACAGCAAAAGCAGTAACCACTCAAAGAATTTAGTTCCTTCCTGGGAAAATGCTGGACAGGAAGGTATGTCGAGACTTAAAGTTTTGTACACTTGCTAGATTTATACCATACCCATACCTACTTGAATTTTTGGTACTTGAACGCAACCATCACTTGCCTGAGCTATTCATCAACTTCATTTTCAACAACACACTGGAGAGCGGATGGAATGAAGACTTAATACTTTATGAACTTTATTCTTATTCTACGCAACCCGACATAAGCAAAACAAGACAGGGTGCGTACGTATGAAAACGTCTTTTCACCATCTAAACTAAAACAACTTAACAAAGAAAAGATTATTTGTATTTAAATGCAGTTTCTTCCTTCACTCATCGTCATTCGTGCGTGTCTCACACCTTTTACGTTCATTGCCTACCAAACCAAAACCAACGCACTTTCTTAAGGTTGGGGATAGATGCAAACTGTACAAAACAATTTTATCACTTCTGTATCTCCAGGTTTTATACGGCATGTTCGACAGACGTTCCTACTGCAGCGATGTGGGATAAAATAATCTTCACACCTTTCAAGATCAAGTTTACTATTCCTGGAATCGAATGGAGGGGAAGATGCCTCTTTTGGTAGCCTGTTTTGATAATAAATGCTTCCAGCGAGATTCTCTTAGTCAGCAAAAACTTTGTGAGTTGAGAGAAGACAGTGAGATAAGAGCCTTAGTGAGTGAAAAGAAAACGTGAAGATTTGTCTTCGTATTATTATATAGCTGACTACTCGTGTCTTCATTCCTTCTTATATTTGCTTTAAAACTAAAGGTGGTCCACAAACACGGTGCTATTACCGTTGATAATAGAAAAAATACTTTCCTGCATCTGTTGCCTCATGAAAGATTGCATAATATTATGCGATGGCGATGACGAAAACAGAAGTCATTCATTTTTATTCCTACGCCTTTCCAGTGTGCGTGTGCATACGCACATGCACCATCATCCCTTTTTCATTAAGTGTCGTTGTTACTGAATGGAAAACTCTGGAGAAGATTACAACGTGAGCCTCCAGAGCATCTCATCTAGTCGAGACTCTAGACTTTCTTGGTTGCAACGTTGCAAGCCTTTGACTAGAATACTCAAGCAAGTCAACCGTGAATATGAAGAGGAGAGAGAGAGGAAAGTATATTATTGGAAGTATTTTCATGCATCAGAATTCACCCTCGTAAAGAGATGTTGAAAGGAAGAATGCTTCCAGCAATGAAGTTAAGATAGCATCACTAGCGGAGGAAAAAATTCATTCATGTCGATGAGATGAAATCAGACTCTACAAGAATCAAGTCTAATTCTTCCAAAATTACTTTACATGCAAAGTATTGCCTTACACAGATTCAATTTTTTCTCCTTGGCTCCAACCGTACATGTCTGTTTATAATGAGCTGGTACACGCTACTCACAATGACAATGAGTTCTCTATATACACTTCGTTTGGAATTCGAATTTACTACAAATGATGCTTCCCTGATATGGAAGATATATGTATACTTTTATCATGTTTCCAAATTAATCTTATTTTGAAAATTTATTCCGGTGATGGATTCGGTGACTGTGATTGAGCAGGATATGCAAAAGTATGAGCTAATATATAAAGTAAATTGTAAATTTATCAGGCACTCACGGAAATGATTTCACCCAGATCGGTTGCATAGATTCGTTCAGTTTCTACGATTTCCATCACCACACGATCCATATAGCTTATGGTTGGATCGTAACATCGGTTGATTTTGATTCCTTGGACTTGACCTCGAGTCGCAGAATCCCCGCAATCTAAAAAGTTTCAGAAAAAAACATTTTCATATTTGAAAAGCCTACTTTAAAATATTCATCTAAAATAGTATTTTTATCAATCGTATATTTCCTCATTGTCACTAAAAAATTGACTACCTGCATTCGATTCGTTACGAATTGAAGCTCAAATTAGTAAACTTTCATCCTATCTAACAAAAAAATGTACTTAAACACGCCAACAAATTTCCCTTTTTTATCAAATTTCCTTTCCCTTTTCATTGACAGCAAATAATGATCAACTGATCATCAAACGCAATCGAGATTATCAATAGTTGAAACTCAAATGTAAGCAAATTGTTTTTGAAAGGAAATCAATATGAAAATCTCGTAATTTGGTACAAAACTCTTTGAAACAGAAAAACTACATAATAATATATGACGCCATGCCTAATATTGCCTAACAGCTGAGAAAACTGATCTTCAACTCCATGTGCTGTCAATCATTATGCCCTTAAGGGGACAGCTAACTTAAAGTTACGAGCTGCACATCCCATTTGAGCTCAGAGGTCATGCGTATAATTCTCTAATTTTTATCAGTATTACGCAGCTAGATAAGGTCATTACGGTATAAAGTGAGACAGGTGAACGCAACGTTACTTGATTTTGTCTATGTAACATATAAAATTCTAACATTTTCACATCAGATATTTGTTTAGCAGCTTACCTTTGGCAGCAGAGTTGCTAAAGCACCTTTCAGTCCCATTACTCCCAGTATGGTCACTAGTACAATTATTGCTATTACTGTTATTATTTGATTTTTTGGCACAGTGGTGATTATGATGACGATGATGGTAGCGACATTTGTCCAGACTACTTTCCTCATCATCACTTATATCAGCATCAGGAATCGTAGCGCAGTCTTCCTCCTCGGGTGATGCTCTTGGAGCCATCATCATCGCCATGATTCCCCCACTCGTTGCGGACCCCACAACAACTCCAACACCATTGGCGGAGCCGCTCAACGATATGGAAGACTCAGAGGAACATGTTGATGACGAGGAAGTGGATGAAATCACAGAGTTCACAGACACAGGTCTTTGCTCTTTCCCGTTCATTAGCAACTTTTCACTATTCATCATCATTGTCGTCGTCATCATCGGACTTTTATTCTCATCTGCTCCTCTCTCGTTGCTACCTTCATCTTTTGCCTTTGACGACGCAGACTCACTTTTACCAGTCGTTGAGCCTTTTCTTGAGTTTGAATCTGAAGACCATCTACAGAGTCTTCGAGACAAAGCTCCATAAATTTGTTGTTGTTGCTGATTGACACTATTTCTAGCCGAAGAGGTTGATGATGTAACTGTCTTATTGTTATTTATATTACCAATATTACCTCCCTTTGTTATCATTTTGCTATTCATGGTGCTCGGTATTGAGTTAGCGGTAGCTGAAGTTGGGTTGCTGATGCCACTATCCCCATTATTCGACGTACTGTTGCATTCATGGACTTTGGATGATTGGTAACATGTTCGGGTGGGATGATATCCCCCACCGCCACCAGATTTTCCGTGACTTTCTGAATTTTCCCATCTTACTTGAGCCGAAGCATTGAAATATCTGTTGGTGGCACCACTACCTGAGCTATTCTCTAAGCAACTGTTGTTCTCAAGGTTTTCTAGTAGGCGCTGCTCATCTGCGGTTGATAATGTTCCTGATGCAGCCGCAATATGCGAATCATACATGCTCAAGAACAAAGACACCAAATCCGTGGAGGAACCTGTTTGTAAACAAACAAAAGAGAAAATTAACAAGTGAGCATTTGATTAGCTATTTCAGAATATTGACATGCACCCCATAAATTTATATTGTTATCTAATGATCTCGTCTTTAGTCTTAGCCACAAAAATTTATAGTGATTTGATGGAGTTGATATTGATATTATTTTGGGTTGGGATAATAAATTTTAAAAGCTATACTGCATTTTAAATGATACCAAAGTGAGATGTGAAAACAAGTTGTTTATGATGAGGTAGCAGAAACGCATTCACACTGGGAGTAAACTTGCTTTTGTTATTTACATGCGAAAGAAAGCACTAGCTTTTTTGCAACATGCTGGGCATGTACTTTGCAACATAAAACTTCAGGTGGGACGTAACCTTCTAGCGTGGCCTTGCATTTGCAAACGCATACGAAAATGTTTTGATTTGATGATCTGATCGAAATCATCATCATCATCATTGATGAAAATGAGAGCGATGATCAGTAAATTATGTTCGAAGGCCAAATAAGGTTTTAAGCAAATCGTCCTCTCTTGTCAAAATAAATGTTGTAAAGTAAGCAGAAGTAAAGAAAAACGTTGGTACTTAATCGTGCTTACGTCGCTGCCAGCAAAAAATCAAGATTTTAGTTACGCACTTCCCATTTCAAGAAAATCGTTCCAAGTTTACTGCTGAGAAAGCAGAAACTCTAGACATTTGAAATGAAATGTATAAAGTTACTAAATGACCTGAAAAGGGAATAAGAAATCAAATGTTTTTTTTCAAGTGGTCATCACCAGCAGGAGTCGTAAAACACTCCAAAAGTTTCATTTCATTTTGGTGAATTGAATACTCAATGTATTTAGTGCGTATGAACGTGTGTACGAATCATCATAATTTAAGAACTGAGAGAAAAAAGTCGTTTTAAAAGTAAAAGTAAACGTAAACACCATTAAATACATGTTAAAAGTAAATATTAGCAGAGATTTGTTAATGGGAATTTAGTTGACACCGAACTTATTAAAAATGCACGCTTTATATCAAGGCAAACACGTAAGGACATACATCCGTTTCATATTGCCCTGCCCACATGATGAATCATCATGCGTAAGTGAAAACTCTGGTGAAGTGGAATGATTTCATTTTATCAGTAAAATAGCAACCTATCATCATAATCTTTAAAATCAACTGCAAATGAATACAAGATGTGATAAAAGCGATTGAATACTTCAAATCCCCTTCATTCATATGAGCGAGCAAGGTTAGCCAAGAAGTTTAGAAGACAAAAAACATGTGCAAATACTGCGTGAACCTCTGCGAATATAGCGCAACGTGAACAAGGTACAGGGAAATCAAACGTGCTCCCTCACTTTCCATTTTACATCAGAGCAGCAGGCAACATACCACATCATCCCACGCAACTCATATGCATAATGTACTAATACCGAAAGTAAAACCAAAGTTATAAAACGCCAAAAATGCATGCTAACAAGAAACAGACCGACGGTGATTTATGCACATTTATGCAAACTATGACAGTCTCAGCCTCAGCCCAGGAGAGAGAGAAAGGATGACTTACAGTGCTGCAGAATTATGATAGATTAATGTTTTTGCATTTTCATTGAAAAATGCAACTCAAGTATGATAAGGAAATACTAATCTGACACAGACACATAAACCACATTTCATGAATAAGAAAAGGAATCACTGACCCTGCCTAAAGCTACGTAAAGCACACGTGTATTTGTTTTTATATGCTTTGCAAACGAAATCTGATATCTTTTCAAAGGATTTGCATGAATTTTGAGAGAAATAAAATCTGAATAATGCGCCTCTCTTTGCCAAAATAAATATCATTACAATTTAGACAGTTTCCCTTTCTTTTGAGTATCTGATCTTTTATTTCGGTTTCTGTGTTTGTATACAAACGTGCTTCATTATGTGACACAGGTACATTCAAATCAGACGTTTCAAATGACGTAAAGTCTCGAGAGCTCTCATCGTTTCCTAGTAGAGCCTTTCTTTTTCGCAATTAGCACCAGACAAAAAACTAACCATGGTCTGGTCAGTAAGACAAGTGAGCCATTTTCTGCATTCCTCAGAAATCTTTGTCTTATCGTCAACTCAGACACATCTATGCATGAGTTGTAATGTCTCACAACATGAATGTATCCTGAAAGTAATAGTGACCCATCTACCACTAAGCGAGTGACACTGTTCTAAATACGTTAATCGTTCTTTTGTGTGGATATGCGTGGGGAATTTGCACTGGTGAAATGGCCAAAATATTTCACTATATCTTACGTACATACCGAGTAACTAAAAGTAAATACACAAACTAACAATAACATCACATTGTAACTTTCCATACAGTAAACATCGGATGGCCTTATTTCCTAAAAACCTAACACCGAAGTATCCGACATAATACAGCGTTTCCTTTCATTGTGGGAGCTCGGAACTGGTTTATCAACTACTGTATTCCACATATTATGAAATCTACTTTCAAAGAAACATGACTTTTAAACTTTTACTTGGTTTTGGACATTATATGATTTTGTGTGAGACGACAGATGAACATGTT
Source organism: Orchesella bifasciata (assembly GCA_034697805.1). Classification (NCBI taxonomy): domain Eukaryota; kingdom Metazoa; phylum Arthropoda; class Collembola; order Entomobryomorpha; family Orchesellidae; genus Orchesella; species Orchesella bifasciata. The sequence continues at coordinate 502 of JAQGAP010002666.1, read as the reverse complement.
GTCGTTTGTGGAGCATCCTCTTAATTAGAATCATTTCGTTTTGAGTCATAATGAAACCCACACAGAGATCCATATCAAGAGCGACTGCTACTGTCGTCACGAGAAAGAATGGACGTCTCTTCCACACACACAAAATCGGGGGTCGGGTCGCGGTGAACTGATGCTCAGTGAGCAAGCCCCTTGTTTTGAATAAATTAAAACGGCACTTCCGTGGTCATATAACATTATCATCACGTCATCCTGTTCTAATATCAGACACACTGTGCTCTGCTCTGAGATGTATGGATAATCGCAAGTTTATATTCATGCAGCTCACCCGCTTTTTCATGTTGTTACACATCAGTAAAGCCACTAATTGCAAGAGAGATACATATAAGATATAGTTTCCTACTTCTTGGTTCGAAAGTACGCTAGAAAGCTTCCTGCATAGTTTATACAACAAACGATGAACGTAACAAGGGGCATGAGGACTAATAAAAAATGGGATATGTAGCACACATGC